>JAVSBS010027325.1:0-22031 GCA_033124195.1 Coracias cyanogaster | reverse complement strand
CAGGGACTGGCAGCAGCGCAGGGCATCGTGCCGGTATCCTGCATCCCGAGCTGTGCCGTCCTGGCAGGAGCCCACCTGCCTCGGGAGCGGCCACACCGCCGGTGCTTGGAGGCTGTTCAGAGTCTCAGGGGACTGCTTTCGGGCTCCACCAAAAATTTCCCTTTTCTTTTTCTTTTTGGATTCTTTGCTTTTGCTATGCTTGATTTAAACCATTGTTTTTCAAGGGAAATTTTAATGTGAAAAACATGTTTTGTTTTTCTACCAACTGCAAGCCTGGGCTCTGTGAGCAACCAAGCTCCTTGTATGACAAGGGCTGGGGGGGCAGACAAGGGCTCTGCAGGGGGATGTGCCCCGGAGTGGCTCTGCCCTTCGCTGGCAGGACTTTCAGCTGCTGGGAGCGAGGGACCAAGGTCCTGTGGGGCTACCAGGCTGGTGGGGATGGGATGCTCCATGCTGATGGGGATGATGGTTCATGGTGGCGGGAACAGGATGCCCCAGGCTGGTAGGGCTGGGATTTCCCAGGCTGATGGGCCAGGATGCCCCAGCCCAGCCCAGCTCAGCCTTGGCCCCAGAGGCTGTTGTCACTGCTACTCTGATGGAAACCTCCCAGCGAGGGCCGGTGCCGTGAGGTCAGACCACAGGAATGGCATTGGTGCACTGGCACCCATGGACTGGTGTAGGATCAGCCCCTTCGGTGGCTTTGTTGGGTGGCTTCTCCTGACTCTGTGGTGCCAGGCTGGCCCCTTGGTGGGAGGGTTAAGATCAGCCCTCGCTCGCCATGCAGCCCTTGCCTTTGCTTTCCCAAACATGCTGCCCCAGCCTCTCGCCAGAGCCCCGGGCTCGTGCTCTGGGGTCTGTCTGTCCCTGTGTTCTCACCCGTCGGACTGACAGTAGGATGCAGCTGCAGGGGCTGTGGCTGGTGATAGGGCCAACGGGCAGAACAGGGCCAGTGCCTCCCACCCCGTCCCAAGCCAAGCTCTGTCTATGATGGGTGCTGGCTTAGGCTGGCCTGAGGCTCCAGGAGTGCTCTGGAGAAGTCGCCTGGGCAGGAAGGTAGAAGAAAAGTCCTTGGGTTCTGCCAGAGCCAGCGTCCTCCGGGGTGGGGTAGCCAGCAGCCCAGCTGTCCTGTCCCCACAACCTGCACGTTGCTCCCAGACCAAAGATCAGCGGAGCGGGCGCTGCCCGTCCTGCCGCTCTGCCTCCTCTAGCAGCACCTCCTGGAGAAGCCGGCGAGGCCATAATGAACCAGGAGGTTTTACCAACTCCCAGCTCCTCTGGACCCGGTTCAGCCCCACACGAGTTGATGACGTTCCGCAGCACTGCCAGCTCTCCCCTCCAGGCTCGCTTTGGTCCTTCCTCCCACCGCGGCGGAGGAAGCATTTACACTGTGGAAACCGCAGGCCTGGCCCGGCCGCTGACTCACGGCTTGTTTACACGACGTGCCCGCAAAAGTTACTCAGAGGAGTGTCACCATGGCGGAGCCCAGAGCCCCAGCAGCCGCTGCAGCTCCTGGGGGGAGTGGGATGGAAAGCCTGGCTGGGCAGGGGGGCCAGGGGCTCCCAAGGAGACGATTCCAGAGGAATCACGGAGGTAATTGCTGCTGCAGCTTTCCCAGGGATGCTTGGAGCATCCTCCTCCTCTGGCCCTGTGGGATGAAGGATTCGATTTGCTCACGGCATTGTCCTTACGCCTGTCCCAGCAGCTTCCTGGAGGGCAAAGGGATGGAGGTGCACCATCGCTGCTCCTGCTGCACGCGTGTACATGGCTGGCTTGGTGCACGCGTGTACATGGCTGGCTTTCTTTCATCACCTTCCATGTGAACGTGTTCCCTGCTTGGAGCAGGAGGTGGAAGCACTTGGTGTGGTGGGGAGCAGCCTTGGCAGCAGCACGAGGCTGTGTGGGGCTGGATGGGTTTGGGTGGGGTTGGATGGGGCTGTGCGAGGCTGTGAGGGGCTGGATGGCAGCAGGGAGCCCTGCTCTCCTTCCTCCCAACCAGACCTGTGTCCTGGGTGCTGCTAGTGCATTCCCACCCCGCTCGCGGTGTGCCTGGCTCGGGCTGGACACCGGCTGGTGGCCCGTGGCTTGTGCAGGCGTTCAGAGCTGCTGGCACGAGCCCGGCCACCCCCTCGCCCCGTGGTCGTTCCCTGCAAGGCTCAGCCACCCGTGTGGGCGATGAGGTTGGTTTGTCAGGAACTCATTAAGGCAGCTGTAAATCTGTGTGTGCTCAGACAGGAGAGATGGAAACCAGAGCCCACCACAGGCCAGAGATGAGAGACATCTGCTCTGTCACCGAGGGAAGAAGCGCGCCTTGTTAGAGCTGGCTCCTGCTCCTGGGCCAGGCAGCAGCATCCTGCGAGATGGGACGGGACAGGATGGGACATCCCTGCCACCTCCCAGCTCCAGCCGCTGCTTTTCCTCATCCCAGCCTTCCAGGTCTCTGCTCCATGTTGCTCGCACCTCCTGGCTCCTTGCACTGGCAAGGACAGAGCTCAGAGCATCTTCCATCCAACATGGGGCAGGGCTGGGGACACCAGGGTGGAAGATGCTTGGAAGAGAAGAGGCATCGGGTGAACACGACTCTTTCCAGGGGCAGCCAAAGCCCTGGAGAGCTGAGAGCCATCCTGGCGGGCTCGGTGCCTGGGTTTTGTGGCGGAAGCGCGGGCAGCAGAACAGACCTGGGCTTTAATGAGGCTGTTGACACAGCACCTCATGAAATCTTACCCAAATAATTAAATCCAAGTGCCTGAGGTAGGGGCACTTTTACAATACACTGCAAACTGGTGTGGAGGTCATCAGCAAATGGCAGAGAGTCAGGCTGGGGGCTGCAGGAGGGGACAGCGGGGGCCACGCTGTTGAACCTCGTTCCTGCCAGGAACCTGGAGGCCGAGGTAAAGGGCACGTTAATTAACTGCCCAGTTGGTGCTTTGTTAGGAGCCAGAGCCCCGAGCCCAGCGGGGAGGGGAGCGACACGTTGGGAGAAGCCGACTCATGAGTCCACAGGAGCCGTGGAGGAGAGGCGTCAACGGGAGAGATCGCCCGGCCGGGAGTCAAACAGGCTGGGTGATCAGATTTGGAGGGGCAGGTCTTGGGAAGAGAGGCGAGCCTCCCGCCCCCCTGCCCTCCCCACGCGCCAGCTCTCCCGCCCTGCCCTCCTTCATCTGCTCAAGTGTCCCAGGAACATGAAACGATTACTCGGCGAGGAGAATCCAGCTCAGCACTTCTTGGCATTTGTTCATGGCTTTTCATCTTCAAAGCTCCCTGCAAACATTAGCTAACTAATCCCTGCAACCTTCCTGGGAGATAGTGCAGGATCAAGCGGAGGAGCATTATCTTGCCGCAGCAGATGGGGAAACTGAGGCATGGAGCGGTGACGCCGCTGCCCCGGGGCGCAGGGCGAAGCTGCGTGTCAGCGCTGGGGGTGGAGGGTGGCTGGCCTGGCCACCGAGGCGTGGATCGTGCCGCTCCACCACTCTCTCCCCAGTGCTGGTGATGCAGCTGTGAGCTATAAGCATCTCTCCAGCTGGAGCCTTGCGGACCTGGCGGAGAAAACCCAGCCCCAGGGTCAGAGCCGCTGGCAGCCGCCCCGAGAGGCAGCTCCCTGCCAGGGCGGAGGGGCTGTGTGCCGTGGGGCTGTGGAGCCGCTGCCACCGGCAGCACTGGGACCATCCATGCCCCCAGCTCGCGCCTCGCACCGCTGACTCGCCATGTGCTCCGAGGGATGCTCATGGAGAGGGAGACTGAGGCTTGGGTCGAGCTTCGCCCAGTTCCCGCTCACTGGGTTCGCACTGTGCTCTAGTCGAGCGCCGAGTGTGGCTCTTGTCCCCGGGAGGTTTCTGGGTTCCTGTGGCCCCACGGCTATGCCTGAGCTCAGGCAGCTCCCGGCCAACAGCCCCCTCCCTGCGGGCCTTGCTGGGGTGTTCAGCAGCATCTCCGCTTGTATGGGAGAAACTCGGGCATCCCGCTGAGACGGGGAGTGCAATGGGGCCAGGATCACTTCTCTCCAAGGGGGGAAACCGCGACCAAAAGAATTCCAGGGACCTGCCTGACACCTGCCAGAGGATCCACGCCATGCATAGGAAACCTCTGCTCCTTTGCCTGTGCCCTGACCTTGGGCTCGGTGAGAAACACAAAGCAATTGAATATCTTGTTGCAAATTGCAGCTCTAATTGGTTTAGCAGAGTTTAATTAGCCTGAACTGATGAGAGAGGCAAGATTCCCTCCTTAAAGGCAGGGAGAGAAGGAGAATGGAGCAGCCGGGGCTTTGGGGGGAGGATGGTTGGCTCTTGAACCTCAGCCTGAAATCCTGCTGAGCCCGAGCCGCAGCGGGACACCGCCCGGCCCAGCACAATGCCAGCACCCAGACGGAAAGGTCAGATGTGAGGCTGCCATTCACTGCGGCTCCAAAGGGCTCCTTTGTCCCGCTCCAGCTCCTCCTGCCGCCCCCAGCCCCTGCCCGGCCCATGGGCTCCTTTGATTCTCCCCGGGTGCCGCTGCCAGGCTGGTTTCTCCATGGTTCCCAGCCCAGCTCCTCTCCCCCCTCGCTCCGCGGGCGCTGCTGGGGCTCGGTCACCACCCGTGGGAGCAGAGGGAGCGGGAGCAGCATCGCCCGCCTGCGGCAGACTGGTTGGTGGAGTTTTGCTCCCAGCTTTGCTTGAGAACCAGCCTTGGCCCCCGCTTGAGGCGTGACCTTGGGCAAGTCGCTTCCCTGCCCCACGGCCGACGGCGCTTCCCAGGGCTGCCGGGGCCGGGGTGAGCGGAGCCCCCGGGGTGGCTTTGCTGGGAGCAGGGCTCGGAGTCCCTGGGCAGTGGCAGGCCTTGGCGAGGCCGTGCCGAGTTATGCCGGCTTGGGGAAGGAGCCTGCTCCGCTTCCCTCCCGGCCTCTCGGCTCCTCCTGCCCCATGTCAGGCGAGCGGGAGCCCGGCTGCGCCCTTCCAGATGCTGCTTCGGAGCAAGGTCCGACCCCTTCCCTGCCAAAGCCGGCCAGTTGTGCAATGCCGCTCCGAAGCCAGGGAAAATCCCTCCCTGGCCTCCACATGCTCCTCTTGCATCCTGGAGCATGTGAGCGAGTGCATCAGCACCCGCTCGCTCATTGAAATCCAGCTCGGGGATTTGGCTCCCCGGCCCTCTGCCCTTACATGGGCAATGGCTCCGCGGCCGGCAGAGCGAGCCAGGGGTCAGGGCCGGCTGGGAGCGAGGATGGGCAAGGGAGCAGCGCTGCCCAGCCCCGGGCCAGCAGCACACGGGGGTGCCGGCTCTGTCCTCCCCCCGGACAGCAGCCCCTCCGCCGGTACCGTGGCACGGCAGGGCCCAAGGGCTCCTGCAGCGCAGCCCTGCGGTTTACACCAATGGCACCTGGAGTAAACCCAGCCCTCCCCACTCACATCCCCTTCCTGGGGTGCAGGGGGCTCTGTGGGGAGGGCGAAGATCTGCCTTGGTGGAGGGACAGCCCTCTGTCCTTCCCTGGAACCCATCCTCAGGACAGCAGGAGGGACAGGGACGTGCTGGTGCCAGCGGACACGACTGCTCTGCCCGTGCTGGCGCTGGCATCGCACCCTGCTCGTCCTTGGCCGTGGGACCTCGGCTGCTCCGCGTCTCACCAGACCAAAGCTGCATCCAGCCCCGTCCCACGCCAGACCGAGCTGCTCGCGCTGTGCTGGCACCGGCTCGGAGCGGGGAGGCTGCTGCCGGGCCGGAGGGGTGGTGCAAGGTCCCCGGGGCCCTCCAGCCGGGGCCCCTCTCCTGAAAGAGCCCAACTCAGTTCTGCCCAAAACATGACCTCAGCTGGGGCCAGTGCAGAGGGTGAGACGTTCCTCAGCTGCACGGCCGGGAGACGGACACAGGTCACGGGGCGGGAGAAGGCCCTGGGCTGTGGCAGGAGGAGCGGGGGCCAGGCAGCGAGCCCCATGTCACCAGTGCCCTGTCCAGGGAGTGGGGCGATGCCCTGATTGTGCCCCAACCTTCTTGAAGACAGCTGGGTGGTCTCTGTGAGGTGGCACCAAGCTGGGAGTGAGGCCAGTTGATGTTGGGGACCCTGCCCCTGGGCTCCCCGCAGCCCTGCACCCCCTGCCCAGCCCCATCCTGCCGGGACCCCCGATGCCCAGCAGCGCTGACGCAGCCGCGGTTCCCCAGGCTGAGCCACGCAGGGCCCAGCACGTGTTTGGGAGCTGGGATGGAGCAGCTGTGGTGGCAATGGGGATGTGTGGGCAGGACAGTGACAGGGTGTGTCCTGGGGGTACGTCCCCCCCAGCCCTCCTGCTTCCCCTTCAGAGCCCGCACTGGTGAAGGCAGCGGGACTTCTGCGATGCCTCAGTTTCCCCCACATGGTGTGGGCGAAGCTGGCAGAGCCGCGCTGGTGTTTGGGGACCAAAGATGAAATGGGCCACATGACACAGACCTGACCGTAACTCCAGACCGGGCTGCGGGAGGAGGAGGAGGAGGCGGAGGGCGGGAGGAGGCAGCTGGAGGGTTCAGGCGGGTTGGCGTGGAAGGAGCAGCCCTGCGGGAGGGACAGGGCCGGGCAGGGCAGGGGGGCTCTGGGCAGCACCCAGGTCCCCACCGTCCCCCATGCTTCGAGGTCTTCCTCGGCCCTTCCCCCGCCGCTGGGCTCCGCACCCCGAGCCCGGGGGGGCACCCCAAAATCTCCCCCTCCCCATTTTCATCCCAGGGCGGGGAACCAGCCCTGAGGACACACGGACACGTCCTCACCCCGACAGCCCCCGCCGCTCGCCCCCTCCCCCCGGCACCCCCGCGCCACGACTCCCACCCCCCATCCCCGCACCCCGCCGCCCTCATCCCCCCGGTGCCCCCCAGTCCCACCCCCGCCCGCTGCCCCCGCCCCGGCCCCCCCGCCGCCGCCCCGCCCGGTGATTCACGCCGCCCCGCCGCTTTATAACGCGCCGGCCCCGCCGCCGCCTCGCAGGCAACAGGTCGCCGGAGCGTCCCGGCCCCGTCCCGGCCCGTCCCGCCGCCCGGCCCGGCCATGCCGCTGCGGCTGGTGCTCTGCCTGCTCGTCCTCTGCAGCCCCGCCGCCGCGCACGGTAAGAGCCGCCCGGGGCACCGGCGGGAGGAGGGGGGGGGCCCGCCGGGGGTACCGGAGCCGCCCGCCCGCCCGCAGCCCCCCAGCCGTCGGTGCCGTTGCTCCCCGGTCCCGGCCTCGGCAGGTGCTTGGGTCAGGGGCGGCCCGTCCTCGGGTCCCGCCGCCGTTACCGGGCTGCGCTCCCCCCCGCACGCTGCCGTGTCCCCCTCCCCGGCCGGGAGGGTGCTGGGCTCAAACCCGTTTTACCGGGAGCCGCTCCGGTGCCAGGCGCTGGCGTAGCTGTGGCAGCGGCTGCTGCCCGGTGCCCGGTCCCCGGCTGTCGCTCCGGCGGGCTCGGTCCCGGCGCTGCCGCCGCGGGAGCGGGCGCCCGGGGTCCCGCACGGCCCCGCTGCCACGTCCCGGGCGGCGGCGGGGCCCCGGGATCCGCACGCCGGGTGCCCCGGGACCGGGGGGACCTGGCCGGAGCAGGGCTCCCGGGGGGCTGCCCGGGGGGTCCCTCTGCCCGTGCCGGGAGGCGGCAGAGCCGCGCTCCGGAGCCTCGGGAGCCGGGCGGGATGAGCTGGGAAGGGCCGGTCCGTGCTCCGGGTGCGGAGCTCACCGCTCCAGCCCCTCCCGGGTCACCGGCAGCTCCCGTGGGCGCCTGGGACGCGTCCGGGCTCCTCGGGGGCTCCTCCCTCGCGGGGGAGCGATCCTGGTGCCGGGGCCGTCCAGGACCCTGTCCGGCTCCAGGAGCCCTTCCCAGCGCTGCGGAGCCAGCGTCGGTTCTCCCGCAGCGGAGATTCCGTCCTCGCCCTCGCACGATGCTCCGCGTCTCCATCACTCCTTGCCAGCGTGGGCAGGATGGATCCGCTCCCCGGCGAGCAGCAGGCCGGGGTGCCCTGGATGACCGGGGGGCTCCCACAAGGCTCGGATCGTGTCGGCATCGCCCCAGCCCATGGGATTTCCTTCGCTGCTTCGCAGGGTTGAGCACACGTGCTGGAAGGCCGCGGACGGGGACTGGCTGCATCCCCTCGGACAGAGCCCCGGACCCTCGCAGCTGGAGCACTGTGGAAACCCTGGAGATGGGGCACCCCAAAATCCCCACGCTGGCCCCTCTGGCCACCACACTGCACTCGCGGGGCGGGCAAGCTCCATGCCCCTGCTCGGGCCACGTCCCTTGTTGGCATCCCCGTTCCCCGGTGTGGCTCAGGAGGTGGCAAATGTCCCACTGCTGCTGGCCAGGGATGTGCCCCAGTGACCAGGGGCATGGGCAGGGCGTGCTGGGATCCGTCCCACTGCACGTGGCTGTGCCCATGGGCAGCGGCTGTGGGGCAAGAGGGGTTCGAAGGCAGGACACGGCTCCCGGGGAGCTGGTACCATGGGGGGATTGGGGCCACAGGCTGCTGTAAAGGAAAAAAGGGCTTGAAAGAGCAATTGGACAAACCCATGGAGGATAAATCCACCGACGGCTGAGGGGTGCTGCTCTGGCTGAGGGTTCAGAGGCATCCAGGCCACCGGGTCCTGCAGGCTGAGGGTTTGCTCTGGCCACGGCTGCCCCGTGGAGCTGTCGCTGGCTGCAGCCGGGCTGGAAGCCCCACATGCTTTTGCCTGAACAAAAATCGGGTGTGTGGGAGGGAGCTGGGGACACACACCTGGGGTCTGGGGTGGTGCTGACTCCTCTTGGGGCAGGGTGAGCCCCCTGCTTTGGAGGGGAGTGACTCCAGCCTGGCACCGGCAGGATCTGTCCCTTACCCCATCCCTCCTGCACATCTTTAGCTGTTTAACAAGCCTCAAACGCAGCTAACGAGAGCATAAACCCAAATAAGCGTCAGAAGAGGCTGGTCTGCAGAGGCGGAAATTGCAAAGGAATCACTCACAGAAAAAAAAAACAACTGAATCGCTGGTGGGGTTAAGGAACAAACAGGCTTTTGACTCAGAGGGATCCGATGCCGCTGGGCTGGCCCCGTCCCAAGGGCTGTGTCAAGTGCCCCGTTCTCTGACCATGCCTCAGATGCTCCTCGCAGAGGCCGTGGGTGTCGGGCCCCTGTGCTGGGGGGACAGTTCCCATCCCTCTGTGGGAGCACGGAGGGGATCCAGCCCTCGCACCCCCCGGCCCCCGCTGACCGTCCTCCCTGGGCTGGGGCCTCTGCGCTATGGGGCCAGGCAGGAGTTTGGCGGTGATGCCTGCAGGGAGGGCAGGGCAAGGGGGTGAGCTGTGAGCCCAGACCCTGGCCCGCCGGCTGGACACCTCCCCAAGCATCGCTTGCAAGTGCTGAGACAACTGGTGTGTCCCAGTGCTGGGTTTGGAGCCTGCTGGCCAGAGGAGCTGGGCTGGCAGCACCAGGGGTGTTGGGGCAGCAGTGCGGGCACAGAGATGCCGCGCTGTGCCGGGGACACCTGCCCTGGGACAGCCCGTGTGCCTCGGGAGAGATGGGAGCCAGCACAGAGCGTCTTTGGGCTCCCCAAGCTGTCCCACACTGGCCCTTCTCAGATACCGGCGCGGTCCCTGTGCCTCTGCCCCAGGGGTGGCCCAGCCGTGGCTGGGGTCTCGCTGCCCTTTGTGTGGTGGCCCAGCACAGCGGGGACCCCTCACCCTCTGCCCTCTCCGCAGGTGGGATCTGTTGGTTGCAGCAGGGGAAGGAGGCCAAGTGCACCATGATCCTGAAAACGGGTGTGACGTGGGAGGAATGCTGTGCCAACGGCAACGTGGACGTGGCCTGGTCTAATTACACCTACCCAGGCAACAAAATCAGCCTGCTGGGCTTCCTGGGGCTGGTGACCTGCCACCCCTGCAAAGGTGAGCACAGCCGTGGGGCGAGTGGGGTGCTGTGGGGCTGAGCTCGGCTTGGGGAGGATGCGCGGAGCCCACAGCTCTGGGTGGAGCAGCAGCAGTGTGACTGGGCTCTCCAGTGCCCTCCTGGGCTGCCTGGCATGACACAAGGTCCCCAGGGACTGCTGACCCCATGCTGCTGCAGATCCTGGATGGATGCTGCCACGGGGCCAGCGCTAGTGGGACAGCCTCCGACCCTTGGCAGCTCTCATTTTGTGTGTATTTTTGTTGTTCCCCCATGGAGTGGGATGCGTGACCTGGGTCTTGGCTGGGCAGCCTGAGCTGGGAGCCAAGCTGGGGCTCCCTGTTCCCAGGTTAACTCTGCTGTGGCTGGGGCCTCCCACCTCTGCCCTTGCCAGGTCTGCTCAGAGGGAAACTTCTCAAGTTTTTTTAAGGAAAAAAGATCTATTTCTTCCCCTCTGCTCCCCCTTCCTCCTCCCAGCATGTGTGTGAAATGGCTTTATGTAACGGGCAGTTCCAGAAGTGGAAACTCTCCAGCTGTGAGTTCCAGCCCCGCCAGATGTTTTGGCGTGCGCCAGAGGCACGGATCCCCCAGTCGCACTTGCGTGGCCGTGTGAGAACACGCTCGAGGACCTGCTGACCGCAGTAGGCAGGAGCAGGTCTTTGGAAGGTCATGTCATTATTTGCTTAAAGGGAGAAAAAAAGGATTCTTAACAAAACAGCTTCTTCCAGCCCTTCTGCACCCCCGGCACGGCCACCTCGGCTGCTCCTCAGCCCTGTGCTGGCACAGCTCAGGGTTACACTCTGTGCCAGCCAAGAGATGAGTGAGACCTTGGCCCTGGTTTTCTGCCCCATCTTCCACCATGGGCTTGGCCCCACTTAGTGGGTGCCGGGAGCACCACGACCCTCTCCAGGGGCTGGCTGGGGAGCGTGAGACCCTGATGCCCAGGGTGGAGTGTGGTGGGGACAGGCAGCCTTGTCCCGGGGGGTCTGCCCTCCCCTCTGCAGGGTGGCTATGGGGACATGAGGGTCTACCAGTGGCCACAGACTGCAGCGGGGGCTGCGGTTCCTGGGGATCATCGAGGTCTGGGGGCAGGACCTTTGGTGAAGCCGCTGGAGGGCCTGGCCAGCACGTACACCACAACTCCCCACCCTTCAGAAAGCCCCTGCTTGTCCCATCCAGATGGAGCTGGTGCTGCTCCCCACCGGGCTCCAGCAAGCTGGAGGCCTTGGAAAAGGGTGGATGAGAGGAGCTGAGCTCCCGCTCTGTGGCTCTCGGGGCCGGGAGAGGTTACTCCAGGATAAAGCAGGCTGCGGCCACCAGCCCCGCGCCAGCAGCCGGGGCGGCCGAGCCCCACGGGAAGGTGCTGGCCAGACCCCGGGGGCTCTGCAATGGGTCTCTGGGGGGGAGCTGAAATTCCTGGCTCCAGCTGTTGGGGACGTGGTGTCCCCCTCAGGGACCCGGCACAGGGAGGAGAGCTGGGCTGCAGGGCTGGGGTCATGGGCGGATGGTCCAACCACCTCCCTCTCTTGCTGGGATAGCCTGGACAGACAGACTGACCCCACTGTGCTGGCAGCAGGGTCCTGGAGTGGAGGGTGTCGAGGGCCTCGCTTGCTCCTCGGACACGGGGCTGTGTCCCTCTGTCCTGGGGTCCCATCCCTGTGACTTCCTGCAGAGATGCTGCTGGGGCTCAGCCTGCTGCTCTCCCCTTCCCTGGGACAGGCCCCAGCCGTGGAAATCAGGGAGCAAACTGGGAAACTGTCTCCCACCAGGGAATTTCCCCTGGGGAGAGCTGGGCCAAGCAGACAGGGAATTTCCCCTTCCTCCTCCTCCCCCCTCCTCTTCTGTCTCCCAAAGTGACCCGTCTCCCCAGGGAAATCCCCCTCTGCACCTCCCAGCACACACCCTGTCTGTGGGAATCCCTCCTGCTTGGGGTGAATCCCTGTCTCTGGGAGTTTCTCAGTCCTGCCCGACCTTCCTCACTGTGGGTGCTGCTGGATCCCTGCATCCAGAGGCAGCCCCACACCCCAAGGGGCCAAAGGGCCCCCCAAGGTGAGAGCTGTGGGCGTGCCTTGGGGAGCAAGGGGCTTCCGGCCAGAGCCCCCATCCCTGCCATGGTACAGGCGCTGACCCTTTGCCTCTCCCCACATCTGGGACAGGTCCATGCTCAGAGCTGTGGCCTCTCCATCCTGGGTGCTGGCCGGACCCTCTGAACCCGACTCCAGGGTGCTGGCCGGGAGGTGACCTGGGGGACAAAGCGGGCGCCTGTCTGGGGATCTGCGCTGGCTGCGGTGTCCCGCTCTTGTGTTCAAGTCACGGAGGCCCGGAGCGAAACAGGGCTGGGTATTGTCTGGTGGAAGCAGCGTTCCTGATTGCCCAGACAACTCGCGAAGCCCAGATCCTTCTGGAGGAGCGGGGGCCTTGCCGAGATAGATTTTCCATTGCACAAGAAAAAGAAACATCTCCTTCCAAAAAATAACTCCATGGAAATGAGTGAGCTGGTGCTGCGCGGAGGCCGGGGCTCCGGCTGGGGCGAGCGCTGGATGAGCGCGCCGAGCTCCAGCCAACGACCTGCTCCTTGGTGGGGCTGAGCAGATCCAGATGCTGCTGGGGCAGCTCGGTGTCGGTGCGCGTGTTGTGAGACCAGGAGGGATCCCAGACCTCGAGGGCTGCTGCCGGCCCCGTCCCAGTCGGTGCCCCGCTGTGTGGCCGCGGGGCTGGATCCTTCCCTCATGGGGGGCAGCCGGTGCCGCGTCCTCACACGCTGCTCCCGCTCTGTCCCCAGAGAGCTGCGAGGGGGTGGTCTGCGGCCCCGACAAGGTCTGCAAGATGAAGCACGGGCGTCCCCAGTGTGCCTGCGCCCCGGACTGCTCCAGCCTGCCCCGCAAGCTGCAGGTCTGCGGCTCCGATGGCTACACCTACCGCGACGAGTGTGACCTGCTGACGGCCAAGTGCAGGGACCACCCTGACCTCGAAGTCATGTACCAGGGCAAATGCAAAAGTAGGTCCGGTCGTGCCCCCACCCTATTTCCTCCCAGCCCCATCCTGTCCCTGTCCCATCCCCTGTGGCTCTTGTGCCCCCAGCACCGCGGGGGACTGGTCCAAGCTGTGCCCACGTGGAAAGAGATGTCCCCAGACCCACACGCTCGCCTGTTCTCCTGGCACACCGTGAGCCGGAGAGGAAGGGTTGCCCCATTGTGTCACGTTGGCACATCTGGGCATGTCCTTCCCACTCCCACCTGGGAAGCCGGGTCTCCCCAGTTCTCCCTGTGGGGGTCCTGGGGTGGAGCCATCCTGCTCCCATCACCCTGACTCCACCAGCCTGGCATGGAGGGTTCGTAACTGGTGCCAGGCCCTGGCTGTGCCCAGGGAGGGAAGGTCTGTCCCGGCGCAGGGCTTCACCTGCAGCACATGAGGCTCTGTGCCCACTGAGGGGGCATTGCCCCGCAGCCAGCCCGGCGCTGATGGTGCCAGGGGGAGTCACATCTCTCAGCAGCATTGCCCTCGCTGTGCTCCGAGCTGGCACTTGCCCGGCTGGCAGCAGGACCATGGCCCGGCCACCCCAGCGGGGACGCGGGCAGCAGAGCCTCCTGCCCTGCCACCGCAGCCTGTCAGTGCCCCAGGGGCTCAGCCTCGACACGGGCTGAGGAACGACAGCCCGTAAAATGTCACTTAGAAACATCAAGCCCCGTTTTCTGTTGTTTTGTTAAAGAGAGCAGCAATCCTCCTCGCCCTGCCAAGAACTGTCAGGATTATTATGGTTACTTTCTCCAGCCCTCCCCTCTGAAAGGCTTTGCCTGTCAGGCTCTGGACTGCGCAGGGAAACGTGGGGCAAGAACTGGGAGTTGCAGATGCCAAATCTCGCTCCAATCAGGCAGGGAGCGAGGAAGGCGGGGGGACGGCGTTGGGAGAGTTCATGGTGTCCAGGGTGTGCTGCGGGTCCCACTGTGCCCCCACTGCTGCCGCGGGGTTGTGCCAGGGCCAGGGGCCAGCCCGCTGCGCAGACCCCGGGGTGTTGCTGCGGGGTGGACAGTGCAGAGCCCCCCACTCTGTGCCAGCCCGGCTCAGCTCTGCGCAGGGCCTGATCCTGCCCACGCAGGCTCCCGCCGTCCCGGCTCGCTTGGCTGGGCCGGGTCCAGTGTGACCCTGCCCTTCGCCTCTGGCCGGGGCGTGCTGCGGAGCGGCTGCCAGCCTGGCCGGAGCGGCCGCTGCTCCCCGGCCAAGGCACCTGCATGGGGCCGCTGGCCGTAGCCAGGTCCCACCGCGCCAAGCCGGGCTCGGCACCACGTGCTCGGGCTCTGCAGCCGGACATCAGCTCCCCACGCACGGCGAGGCTCCGGCCGGGGCTGTGCCCGAAGGCTGCGGGGCCACGCGGTCCCTCGCACCCGGGACATCGGCCTCTGCAAGCTCCTGTCCTCAGGGAGCGGTGGCAATGGGGGAGCTTGGGACCCTCCAGCCCCCCCGGATTTGCTCCATCCCCTGGTAGTGGAAGGTGGGAGGGGGCCCGAGCTGCCCAGGTTCTGCTGGGACAATGCCCGCTGAGTCGGAGGAGCCACGGGAGGAGCTGGCCGTGCCCAGCTCACGCTGGCTCAGCCGCGGCCACGTGTGCTTCCCCGCAGAGTCCTGCTCCAGCGTGGTGTGCCCCGGCACCCACACCTGCGTGGTGGACCAGACGGGCAGCGCCCACTGCGTGATGTGCCGGACGGCTCCTTGCCCCGAGCCCACCAGCCTGGACCGTGCCCTCTGTGGCAACAACAATGTCACCTACCCCTCGGCGTGCCACCTCCGGCGAGCCACCTGCCACCGCGGCCGCTCCATCGGCGTGCGACACTACGGGAGCTGCTCGGGTGAGCGGGCGGCCCGGGGGTGGGTGTCGGGGGGGAGTGGGCTGGGACCCCCAGCGCCCGGCCGCCCCTCGCACCCCCCTCACCGCTTCTCCCCCTCTCCTGCTCCGTTTCCAGCTGCGGCCAAATTCTCCTCAGAGACGGACAACGCGGAAGAGAACTACGTGTGAATCCTCCCTCGCCGCGAGGCCGGACCCGGGAGACAGGGGCATTATGTGTATATTGTACAAACCATATACCTGATATTTATTAAGATAAAAAGATTCTTATTTATACCTGTGTATGTTATGCAGTCGCAGGGGGCCCGATTCTCGGTCCTGCCGGCTGGGGAGCAGGGAATTGTGCTCCCAGCCCACATGGCCAGAGTGATGCCGAGCCACCCTGGCGATGCTCTTGTGCCCGGCAGAGCTCTGTGCCGACCGGCACCCGCTCCCGGAGCTTGTGCAGCCGTTCCTCGTGGCGTGGAGGGGGTGTCCGAACTGCTGTGCCTTGGGCCCCCCCACACGTCCTTGGCCGGCGGCCCTGGGCCTATTTATTTTTGGATGGAATTCTCGGTACTGTGCTGATGTTTCTGGCTGGGACCTTGAGGTCTAGAGGGAATCGGCGCTTTCGCCTTCCCCGGAGGGGCTCAGCCCTGGCTGCCAGCGGCAGGGAAGGCAGCGCGGCACTGCATCATGTTGGAGATAGATATTTTTTTATATATATATATATATGTATGCTATTTTCTCCTAAAGTTCTAGCATGTGTGTGTTAAAACAGATTTTAGTTTAGCTTTTCCCGGACCCATTCAAACCAGGCTCTCACCCTTCTTCGGAGGCGATGCCGGTGCCCGGAGAGCGGGTGCGATGGTGGCCGGGCAGCGCTGCCCGCCGCGGACCACGGCAGCCCCGACCAGGGGCACGATGGACCCCCCCAGGCCCACCGAGCCCACAGCTGCCACAGGTGCCCAGAGCTGCCTTCGACCCCTGGCAAACGCTCCCAGAAAGCAGCCAGGCCAAGGGGGCTTCGTGGTCCCCAGTGGTGTTGCCGGAGCCGGGAGAAGCAGCCGAGTGGTGCCCAAGACGATGCTTGGCTCCCGACCCCACCGTGGGGAGCATGGTTTGGTGGAGGGGGACAGGAGAGGGGCCATGGCCCTGCCCGCCCCCCCGGGACCCCCACCTCCCGCACCCCCTGCTCCGTCGACACCATCTGTATTTATTTTTACTTCTTCTCTCATTTTGTGTGTTGTCACCTGTGTAAATACCATCTCATCTCTGACACCGAGAAGCTATTGCCTTTATATGAATACCATATATATATTATATATATAAATACCCTATTTTCTATTTTTGTATGGTTGCGTTCTGATCCCTGAGGCAGGCGTTGCGGGAACCTACACATTTCCTATTCGGTATTGTTAGGGGCATTTTACGGCTGTGTTACAAGTTGGATTATAATTAAAGACAGAATAAATGGTGCTGCGGGTCCCATTTTGTTCCACAGGTTCTGGAGCCGCAGGAGGCGGCTGCATCCCCTGGGGCTGGTTCCTGGGGGGCTCTGTGGGTCCGGGGGGTCGAGAGCAGAGGGATGTGGGGGCACTGGGGGTGGGAGAAGCCCCCAGCAGCGGGCGTGGAGCTTGGCCCTGTTCCCGGCTGTGTCCGGCTCATCCTGGCAGTGAGGATTCTCCAGTCCGGCCGAGGCTGCTCCCTGCAGTGGGAGGAACGGGACGAGAAGGGAAGAGCAACCAGCGCCGCAGATAAATCTGTTCCCAATATTGGGCCGTGCCAGGAGGGTTTGGTATTTCACAAAACAATTCCTGCCGGTAATTAGGTCCTGATGTGCGATGCTTCCCGGGCGGCAGCCTGCGGCTTGGACCTCTGAGCTCCACAGGAGCCGCTGCCGCTTCCCCCTCAGCCACGTCCCCTGTGCCGGGGGCTGGCACGGTGCAGCCCCCAGACCCCACTGACCCTTGGCTGGGTTGAGCCCTCCCTGGCCCATGCCCAGCTCGGGACCTGTCATGTTGATGGGTTCTGGTACGGCCCCGATGTCTGCGGGGAGCTCCTGGGGCCAGGAGCTGGGACCTGGGACCCCCAAAACCCCACGGACCGGGGTGAGGAAACTGAGGCACCGCGGAGCAATGAGTAGGAACAAGACCTTCACTCCTGGCCAGCATCCAGTGCCCTCGGCCCTCCCTGTGGCCGGGAGGATGCTGAGCATCGCACAGGATCTGGCCCAGCCTGGTTTGAACCTGGGCATCTGCTGCCGGCATCTCAGCCTGGGGTGGGCGCAGCGGGGGCTCTCCTGCAGCCCCTCTCTACCTGCCCAGCTCAGCAATGCCCCCCCTTCTCTTGGGGATGGATGTGAAGGAGTTGCCAAAACGCTGCCCAGGGCTTTCCCTGGCGCCGGCATTTGCCGCACGTGGTGGTGTGTGGCCTGGGTTTCTCCAGAGCCCGCCTGCAGAGCCTTCCTCCCGGAGGCACCTCGCCATCCTCCGCCTGCCCTGCCGCAGGGCTTGGCCCCCGAAGCTCCTGGCGTGCTGCCCCACGCTGAGCCCGCGGGCACGGGCTGCGGCAGCGACGTCAGCTCCCACTGATGAGCGGGAGATTTCGGCTTCCAAAACACGGCTGTGAGTCAGGCGGCTCCTTCCCGATGGATTTTGGGTGGTCTGGGACAAGCCGGGACAGGCGCCGGCTCTCCAGGCATCCCAGCAGCGTGCAGAAGCCCCGGGGCTGGCAGCCCTGCCCTGGCATCCTGGGGGGGTTTGCCCCACGCCGCCACTGCCGGGATCCCACAGGGCGTTGGGGCTTCCTTGGAGCCTGGCAGGAGCCTGTCCTCTGCTGAGTGTCCCCTGGTGTCCCCAAGGCCACTGATGCCTACAGCTATGTCCCCCCGACCCCGTGCAAAGACCCACGATGGAAAGCTGGGATTTTATGGGGCAGGATCCTGCAGGGAGGGGCAGCCAAAGCTCCTGGGCACCCCAGCACAGGGACCATGGGGACTGCAGAGGCTACGGTGCCTTTGGGGACCTCTTGGCACACTGGCCTAGCCCTGGCCTTTGTCCTCCCCAGCAGAGCGCCCATGGCCGCCTGTGCCGGATGCTGCGGTCGGCCGCGGCCTCCTGTGGGACCCCCGGGCGCGGAGGGCGGCTGCGCCCGCGCCCACAGCGTGCCAGTGGTTTGCAGATAAAACAAACAGCCAGGAGCAGGGAATGTCCGGGTCTGTCCCCAGAGATGGCCGTGACGCCGGGCAAAGCCACGGGCTGTGTGCCTGTCCCAGCTGAGCTCCAGCAGCAGCTCCGCACACGTTCCCCGGCCAGCGGGCAGCTCCCAGTCCCTGTGCCCAGGGGCACCCAGGTCCCTCCGGGCGAGCACCCATCCGTGTGCCAGGGAGGCAGGTGAGGATCTCAGCGGGATCCCTGCAGGCTCTGCCAGCGCAGCCGGGCCGCTGGAAGCTCATCTGTCCCAGGAGGTGTCTGTGGTTCCCCTGCCTGGGGGGTCTCGCAGCACAGTGGGGAGGGTGTGGTGTGGGATGGGATAGGATCGGATGGGATGGGATGGGATAAAACAAGACAGGGTGGAATGAGATGGGGTGAGATGGGATGGGGAGCCCCACCCTGGCAGGGAGGCAGCTGGGGATGCTCAGTGGGATGGCAGCGCTCAGATGCAGATCCTGGCTCCTCCAGGTCAGGGCCTGGTCCTGAGTGGGCACCTGCACTTCCCTCCTCCCTCCTGCACCTCCTGCTCCATCTGCCCCAGGCCAGGACAAGCCGGGGGTCTGGCTGGTGACTGGGACATGAAGGGGAACACTGGGACATCCAAAAAGGGGCTGCGATGGGGCAGGGCAAGGACAGGAGAGGGGAAAGCTGGAAAAACCAGCCCTGGGTTAAGGATTGGCCCCAACCAGCCCCCCCGGGCTCAGCTGCCCACCAGGAGATCAAAGGGGGCTAAAACCCCAGCCCTAAAACCACTGCTCTCCTGGCTCCCAGGACAGGTGGGGCTTGGGCTCAGGCTTGGGCTTGGTTTTGGCCTCCCCAGCTTGTCCCTGGGGCAGGATCATGGTGGGAAGGGGCTGGTGAGGGGCGAGGGTCCCTGGAGCTCCTGTCTGCCCCACAGCCGGTGGATGTGGTCCCCCGAGAGGGGGCGGATAGAGGGAAGGTGACTGGACAGAGCTCTGGGACTGAGGTTTTATTGAGGGAGGAAAACGCTGCTGCCACAAGAGGCTGTGGGAGGTGCAAGGTGGGGGTTCTTGTACAGCCTGGGGGGACACATCACCCCTTGCCAAAGGGCACAGCCAGCCTCCTGCCCTGCCCTGGGGCGAGGAGCCAGTAGCATCACCCCAAACTCCCCGGTGCTGGGAGGACCTGGGAGTCTTGGCCCTGTTCTCCCCTCCCAGGGGCCACCAGGCAGCCAAGACACCTCAACCCCTCTCCCCGCAGCCCATCTGTCCCCTGGACCTCCTCCCACCGCTAGCCCCAGTTAGGGCTTTGGCTGCCTCTTCTGACAGCAGTGCCCTCGCATGGTGCAATGCACCCAGTCGATGTAGTTGGAGATCTTGGTGTAGATGTCGGGGTACCGGCGATCCCCACATCTCTCCCCAGAGAATGAGACAATGCCGTAAACCTTATTCTTGAAGATCAGGGGTCCCCCGGAGTCACCCTGCGAAGCAAGGGGGTGGGAGGGAGACTAGTGGGTCTCCCGGAGGGGGCTGGCGGGGGCACGGGGCCAGGCACGGGCTCACTCACCGTGCAGACGCCCTGCAGCGTGGCGTTGCGGCTGGCTCCACACAGCATGTTGGCTGAGACCTTGCCCCTCCACAGCGTTCGACAGAGGCTGCGCTTGATGATGGTGGTGGGGGTCTCCATCAGGGCGGTGGGCGGGTCGCCGAAGTTGGAGGTGTCCCCCCAGCCCACCACATGGCAGACAGTGTTGGGCTTCAGGTCGATGTGTGGCGAGGGCAGGCGGATCCGCTTCACGTACTTGTTCAGCGTGGCCGACCTGTTCAGCTGGGGGGGAGCCGGGGGCGTGGGTGACCTCGCTGCTGGGGCAGAACTCCCCAAGTTCTCCTGCCTGGGGACCTCAACCCCCCCACATCCCATCGCACTCCTGCCCCAGCTCCCTGCTCATGCTGCACCCTCCTAGCCCTGCCCTTCCCTCTTCAGATGCTCAGACCCTCCCTGCCAGCCCCTCTGCACTGGTCCCAGTCTGCTCTAGAGACTGGCTGCCCGGGAGCCGTGGTCCTTGTGTCCTCGGCCGCCTCCATCGCACCCCATCACGGTCCCGCTTCTCCGGAGAAGCACTGACATCTAGTGTCGGCTCGGCCGGCGTGGGCATCTCCCTCCTGCACCCCACGGGGCGTGGGGCACCCCATGTCCCTCCTGCAGCCCATTGGGCACCCCATCTCCTTCCTGCAGCCTGTGGGACATTCTATCTCCTTCTTGCACCCCGTGGGGCACTTTATCTCTCTCCTACACCCCACTGAGCATGGGAGACCTCATCTCACGGGTGCCCGTGACCTCGTGGTGGGCTCACCCTGAGCAGGCGGATGTCGTTGTCCACGGAGCGGGGGTTGTAGCCCGGGTGGGCGATGGAATCCACGATGTCAAAGACCTGCTGGGACTCCTCGGGCTCCTCCAGCCTGTGGGCGCCCAGCACCACACGCACCAAGGGGTTGTGCCTGCAGCAGAGGGGCCCTGAGCGGCTGCTGCTGCAGCGGGGGCTGAACGGGGATGGGGAGAAGGGTGCTGGCGAGGTGGGGTCGAGGGGAGCATGGGAGGGGGTTGCTCCAGGACTGCATACCCCCCTGGGATGGGGGTACCTCTTTGAAGGAGGCCGCACCATGTCCCGGGGGAACGGGGGGTGCGTGGCCGGCGTGGGACCATGGCTCACCTGGGAATGAAGCAGTGGGCTGCTGTCATCACCCACTTGGACCACACCAGGAAGCCCCCGCAGACGTGCTGCCTGTCCATCTGGATGGAGGCCATGAAGGGCCGGGAGTGGGGTGCCACCACCTTTCCCCCGATGATCCGGCTCCCCTGAGCGCCTGGTGAGGGGGGTGGGTGCAGGTGGTCACTGGGGGGTCCGGGCGCGACTCTTGCCTGTGTCTGTCCTGCTTCTGGCTGTGTGTCCTGAGCACCCCAGCACTACCCGCATGTGCCAAGGAGCGGCTGAGCATCGCTCTGGCCAAGGGCTGAGCGTGGCAGGGCAAAGCCCCCCCGGCACCTCTGTGCTCCAGCCCGGGGGTCTCCATCTCCCAGCCCTGCAACCCCCTCAGCCCCAACCCTCCCATTACCTGATGGGGCCAGCGCTGGGAGCAGGACGGACCCTGCCAGGCTGAGGATGAAGAGCCCAGCTGTGACCATGCCGCCGCAGAGCGGGCCACTGCCACCTCCTCCGGGACCACTCGGGGTGGGGGTGCTTAAATAGCTCAGGGGGCTGAGCCCCTGCCTGCCTCCCTCCTGCTTCCTCCTCTCCGGGCGTTGCTGCCTTGTGCAACCGCTGCGGGGTGGGGGGCACGGGCAGTAACCCTGCCTCGGGGGGAGCGTTGCAGCTTCTCCCGGAGCGGCTGTTTGCGGGCACGGGAGCGGACTGAGGAAGGAAGAGAGGACGCAAAGCGGGTCCCAGCCCAGCCCTGACTTCTCCTGGGCCTTGAGCTCATCAGGATGAAGCCCCGCTCCCGGTGGCAGAGAGGTGGGCGCAGCAAGGCCCCGGGACACCTCCCGGGATGTGGCAGCAGCCCCAGAGCTGGCCCCGGGTCGTGCTGAGGCTGTGCTGTGCTCGGACCGGACCCGCTTTCGGCTCCTCCAGAGACCACCCGGCTCCGGGACGGTGCCACGGGCACCGGGTGGGTTGGTCCCCCCGGTCTGCATCCTCCCGGGGTGCAAGAAGGGCCGCAGGGTGTGCCGGGGGGGGGTGGCGGGATGGGGGCACAGGGTGACCCTCGCAGCAGGGGCAGATTTCCCAACGGCGCCTCGGTCCCCGGCTGGCTCCCGGCTTCCTGCGTCGGTTTGGCAGCGTTTGCCCAACGCAACCGCCGCGTTGGGAAACGGGGCAGCGGCGAGGGGGGTGCGCAGCCCGGGCTCCCCCCTTCCCCTCCATCCTCTCCCCGGTCGCCCTTTGCACGGCGGGGCCGGGGCGCGGAGAGCCCGGCACGGCGGGCGCCACCACCGGGGCCCTTGGGCGGGGGCCGTGCCCACGGCGGGGACCCCCCCGGGGCGGCCGAGCCACAGCCCCCTCCTCAGCCGGGACCCGCTTCAGTTGGGGGGGGCTCCTCCCGAGCCCAGCCGCGGCCGCGCCCCGAGGCCGGGTGAGGGGCGGCGGCAGTGACGGGCCGCGCCCGGCAGACGGAGCTGTGCGGGAGGCGGGAGCACCGGCGCGGCCCCGCCAGCCCTGCGCATCCCGCAGC
>JAVSBS010027324.1:0-15427 GCA_033124195.1 Coracias cyanogaster | reverse complement strand
TAAACAGCCTCCTCCGTCCCCGCAGCTCTGTATTGACAGGTGTTCAGGATGTCATTACAGTTGTCAGACGACTTGAACTAATGAGGTCTTTGTCTTCACAACTTTACTTTTTAATTTTTTTTTTTTTTGCAACCACAGAGCAGTTAAACCATCCTTTGACACACTTAAGCTTTCTCTTAGTGAAGCAGATTCAGTATATTATTGTGTACCTGTCTCTGGTAGCGAGGTGAACAGGGGCATGGCAGTGGCTATCTGGGTAACCTGCCAGCCAGGAGAATTCGTTTGTGACAGATTAAATAGCCATGGCATCTAAGAACTTCAGCAAAAGTTGTATTTCCCTTTGTATTAACTTCTCCCTCCTCCCATTGTCTGCCTGGGTTGTCCAAGAGCAGAAAGCAACTAAGTGCTTACAGTAACCGATCGGAAAGTTGAGAGGCACCTATCAAGCAAGACCGGTTGATAGAACAGGAGATTAAATGCCTCACATAATAAAGGTCTCAAATACAAAAACCCCTTGATGCGACACAGATAGACACAGGGTTTAATGGTGTTTCTGTCCGTAACTATGTCCTTCAAAATCCTTTGCTTTGATTTTGGTTGCTTCTCTCTCCCTTGTAGTACATTTCCAGATGTTGGCATCCATTTTCTCATGTTTATCACAAGCCAAGAATGTTGGTGCATGTATATATTCAACTCCAAACCACATCTGAGGGTTTAATGTTACACAGGGAGAGAATCAAGTTAACATCCCTGAACCTGTCCCGCATTTATTCCACCAAGACGGGAATAATGGTGCCCATAGCAAACTTTGTCCTGCAAAGCATTAGGCGTCTTGGGACAATGTTAACATCGCTGCTTCTCATTGGAGATAGTGAAATTACACTTTTTACAAATTGGGAACACAATTTATTTGATTGGCTTATGAAGAGCTGTTGAAAGCCTGTATGCACATAGGCAAACAGGTCTCTCCCTCTATCATTAGTCTGATTTACATGCTAATCCAAATATCAATAAAACTATTTGTAATTCTTTTAGCCTGTGTAATTATTAAAACCACAGGCCCTCCTGCCACACTAAGTATCTGATACCAAAAATGAAACCAGGAGGCTCATCTCTGTGTGCCAAAATACAGCCACATCAGTCCTGTAATCACATTCAGTTCCTTTTCCAAGAATCTTTAAAATGAAAAGAGAAAGTGACTTCTTCTCTCAGCTGTTGTGGCAGCCAGAAGAGTAAAACAGACATTGCAGCTTATGCTGAAACCTCTGGGTGAAGAAAATAGTTTTGGGCCAGGAGTTTACAGCTGTGCATGTAAAGAACATGCAAAAGATGAAGACATTTCGCTGTGGATGTGTAAGTTACTTTGAAATAATCTGTACTTTAAAAACAATTTTATAACTAAGAACCCATGGGCAGAATTTGCCTGCTTATGTCCTGTGACTATATATACCATCTGATAATTACATCTGCAAATTATTGTTTAGATACTGAGCTGTTTATTGTCACACAGAATTTAATTGTGCAATATATGACTGCTAATGATGGAAGAGCAATCTCTTCTAAATACCTAGACCTCAGCTGGTATCTACAACCTCTGCACGGCAGCAGTATTTCCCATCTCTCATTACCTTCAGATGAAGTATGGCAGTCACTTCTTCTCGCCTATGGCTGTAGCATCATCTGAGCTATTCTCCTCGGTCTGCACCAATGAGGTATCTGGAGAATAACCCATGGTGGTCCCTGCTCCTCAGACATGAGCACGCTGCTTTTAACACCCGTCTCTTCTAGCATAGGTGGAAGCAACCTGGAAACTCAATGCCCTACAAGCTTCTGAGATGTTTTCCTACAAACAGCAAACATCTAACCCACCTTGATATGATCTATTATAAGTCTAAAAGAGAAGACAAGAGACAGCTCCAGAAACTTAATGGGCAATGGTGGGTTTAGATGTTTGTGCAATACTGCTTTGCTCTCCATTGGAACAAAGCACCATGATGATTATTATAAAAGTGAGAATGGAGGTGTAGACGAATCACACTCCCTCATCTAAAAAGGGTTTTGGTTGTTTGCAACTTTTTACTGTATGTATAGCTTGTGTAACATGGCAGGCTGGAGTGTCTGCTGAAAGACTGAATGAAGAAGGGAGCTGGTTATGTTTGGCAGAGAAGGTGCACATGATGTGTCTTGTTACTATGGCGTTGTAGGATCACAGAAATTAACATCTGTGAGATCATGTATCAGGCTTCCCCATACCCTCACCCACTTTGGCTAGTTCAGTTAGTTCCCTGGAGTCCACTTTTAGTGTTTTATCAGTTGAACTTTAAGTATCTCAAGCAATTAAGTTTTTTCCCTCAGAGATTTCTGCAATCTAACACCTCACAGAGCTATGTCTGGCTCTCCTGCCTGAAACCCTGTTCTTTGAAAGCCATGTAGCCATTTGCATGTGATCCACACTCACTAGATGGAGAGCAAGCACTTTATTTTCTTTGCATCCATTCTTTGGCTCTGGCTTGGCTCTGAGCCCCCCAGGGCTGGTCACGGTGAAGCCATTACCTCCATGCACGTGCACACCACATGCCTTCCCTGGGCAATTTCCACCGTAACTCAGCACCAGCTGCTTAACTCCATGGTTGAAACAAGTACAAAGAATTAAAAAATAGGGTAGCAGGAAGCATTCTTAGTCCCCAGGGAATTTGCTGCCTCCTAAAGCACTATTTCCTAAAGCTTTTAGAGCAGGTCTTGCTGCTGTTGCTTTCTTCTGCTCCTGCTGTTGTAAGGAGCCCAATGTTTTCTGCACTTTTCCCATCACTTATTTCTTGACCCCTGGACTCCCGTCCAACTGGCCATTATCTCTTCTTTCTGCTTGCTCTAGACAGAGTCTCTAAACCAGGCTTACACCTGACACTTGTGCCGTGCTTGTAGCAGTGCTGTTCAAGGGTGTCTTCAGGAAAAAACCTGTTATGGAAAGATACACACTCTGGATGAGCCTGCAGAGACAGGACTATCACCTCTGGTGCTCTTATGCAGTAGGAGCAACTGCCTGACCCATATTGACTTCAGTTTTATGGGTTAGAAGTAATATTTTTAAATTGTGTAAGTTAGTCAGATGCCAGCACTGATGTAGCATCAGCTGATTAGCATTAGTTCTTCACCCAGTACACCCATTCCGCTCCGTGGTTCAAACTAGCAGAGGAGTGACTGCAGATGTACAAATGTCCCCAAGGAATATAAGTGTTGATAGTCCCCTCAGGGCCTAATTCTCTGTGGTAGGGACTAAAAGTTTGGACTCCTTACTTGAAGCACGACATGCAGTGGGTGAGCGAGCTACTGATCTCTTCCAGAAGTGATCTGCTTATGCGTAACAACTGAGTCGATAATAGTTGTGCAGCTGCACATGTCCTTTCTATTTAGGGATGGAAAGTGGTAACTGAGGATTACTTGCTTCTGTGCTTGGCATCACCTTGCCAGCAGGTCGTGAAGGCATGCTTTCAGTTGTTGAACTGGGAATGGGATTATGCAACGACAAAGATGGGAAATGAAAAATGATCCACCTATATATTAGTGATAGTTAATAATCAGTACCTGCCATCAGAAATGTTGGAATACCTAACCAAATAAATGTCTGAATTACCGAACAGATGGGTAAACTGAGGCATAAAGTAGTAAACCTTAGTCTCATTTATGTTCTGGCCTTAAGCATCCTACAAGATTGATGGCAAAATGGAGAGTACTCCAGGCTGGACTGAATCTGCATCCGTGTCTAGCAGCTTCTTCATTAGGCAGTGCTGTTAATTCAGTGTCTGGATCCCAGGGGCCCTGTTGGGAAGGCATCTCCCACACACAGACACACCCTCTGATGACTGCATTTCCCCTTGGAGAGCAGAAAGAGGTGTAACATCAGCTGGAACAGCCTGAATGTACTCAGCCACAATTCATTATGACCGAGACAGACTGGGGCACAGCACAACATCTCCATCCGAGTACACTGTGAGAGCACTCTGTTCTCCCTGGTACTCGGAGTAACAAGGTGATAAAACACAGGCACAAGGAGCAAGTTTGTCTTCGTAAATCTAGAAGGCAGACATGGAAAAAATGCCAGATTTCTGAAAAATTAACACCCTCGTTCATCATTGAATGAAAAAGGCTCTCTGTCTCTTAAAATAAAAACATTTTAAGCTATTCTAAAATATATTGAGAGCTATTTAAAGAAATTAATTTATTTTTAAAAGAACTGTTGACTTTACTGATGTGCCCTATTTATTTTTCCACATTGGTGCCTTTTTTAAGAGTAGCGACTGGCATTTATAGTCACCTCTCTGTTTATTTCACTAAAGCAAAGGCACAGCTCAGCTTCATTTTCCCAGATCCAAGCCATTTCAGACATCAAAGGCACCTCACATGTTGCTCCATTGCTGGGTACGTACAAACAGAGCTGTGATACTGCAGCAGGGCAGTGATATTTTTGTGGATTTCAACATTCAGTCCACTTTATATCTTTTTTTCTATCATCTTACTAAACATACAGAAGATTAAAAGCTTTAACAAGGGTCGGTGCAAAGCCCCATTGTTCCACTTGGAAGGGCAGGTGCCACGGACTGCAGAGGGGTCGAAGGCAGGATACTCGAGGCGGGAGAGCAGACCATGCCCTGGTGAGAGGCCCCACACTTTCGAGGTTACCATGTCCGAAAGACTCCAGATCTCATTTTTCCAACTTTCTTGTAAAAACTCTTTATATCACACAGTCTTAAAGATACCTGGGTTGGAGTGCAGTAGTCCCTTGGGGGCCTGCATTTACTAACACTGGTTACTGATGCTTTGTCTGGTGACAATGGTGAGGTTGGAGGTGAAGAAGGGAGAGACGCAGTCATTTGCATCACCCCTTTGCAGAGAGCAGAAAGTGTGGTTCTAACCCAACACTTTGCAACACTCCTGGGGATCCTGGAGCCAAGATATGGCACCATGGAGAAGAGAGAAAAACACATGCTGGAGTGAGGAGCATGCTTGGGAGTGAAGACCATGCCAGAGACCTCAGCCCTGGAGTTATTTTTAAAGCATACAGCAGTGGCCTCTACCGGCTTTGATCAGGACATCAGCTTTGTTTCTTTTTGCTCTTCTCCCTGCTCTGATGGGGCTGCCTGCAGCACTGACCAGGCTGTGTAGGGCACAAGTCCCCATTTCCCAACAGAAAAGCAAGAGCCAGAGAGAAAGAAGTGAGTTTGCAGGACACAAAACAGCACTCACTGGGACCCCTAAACTAACAGGGCTATTTTGGCACATCCAAAATGTGGCAGAGGAGGAGTTTGACAAAGCTTGATCCAAGTTCCTGAAGAGTTACCTGAAGTGAACCTGCAATGTGTTGCCTTTTGGGGCTGAGCAGCCAGGACCTTTGCTGTGCAGTTTTCCTAATGTCTGTGCCCAGCCTGAGCTCTCCTCTGAGCCTTGCCCATCAGCCCCAGATCAGGCACCTCGCCACAAGGCAAGGCCATGGCTGCCAGCCTAGCTTCTCCCCTAATGCCCATCCCTGGTAGGGGGAGAGATTTGAGCGGAGTGGAGTACAAGGGCTTCCCTCCTTCTACCAGCACATCTTTGGGGGATGGGGCTTTCAGAAGCTACCTTTTCCTCCAGAGGACCTTCCTGCCTCACGCCACATTTCTGCCCATGCTGCCTGTGGGCAGAAATGACAGGCTTGCCTGGTGTCACAGAGTGGTGGGATGCACAGGCAGCTGCTCCCACATGCACATCTTTCATGTCAAGTTTCTACCCAGAGTTATTACTCTGAATCATGGGTCCTTTGTCTACTGAATTTTGGATGGCTTTAAAAACTGCCATCACCAACCCTTCTGGCCGCTCTTTGGGACCCACAAGGAACATCCTGCACAGCTCTGTGTTTTGAGAAGAGGCAAGGGCAGGTGAGTGCCATGGCCAACATCACCCAGCCTGGGTGGGAGCAGCACCCAGAGCTCCCAGCTCCCCCTTTCGTGCCTTGGCTGGTCCTGCCACCACCCACCATTGCTGCTGGGACCCTCTCAAGAGCGCAGACCAAGCACCTTCCAACAGCTACTCCTTTAGGACCATGTTACTGTTGTATTTCTGTATTTATGATCAGCAGCTCAGAGCAGCTGATGAACCCTAAACGCTGGGACTATAGGCAGAGACACAGTCACATGTGGAAGGCCTCCTGCATCTGCTCCCCAGCTGCTCGCTCCCCGGGGCCATCCGAGAGGATACTGGGTAACGTGGCTAAAGGCTTGGCTTGTGGGAGAGCTGTGGCAAGCTTCCCCCCATATTAAGCAGCCTTTAATTTGGCCCTGGCTGGGAGGAAGTGACAAGGACAACGCAGAGATCAGACACTCAAAATTTTTGTGCTCAGTGTGAATATTTTACATGCTTGTCAAGCTGTGCAGTAAACGGTGAAGGGCTGTAGCCAGCTGTAATTTAACACAGTGGGATCAATCCAATATGAAGAGCAACAGACTGTATCTTTCCTCCATATGGGCATCTAAACAAATGTTTTATTGATTTAAACATTTCTCATCATTTATAGGAACAATTTATCACCACGGGCTTTTAAAGCATCCCATTTTGTACTTGAATGCTGTAGATGAGTTCAAGGATCATGCAAGGTTTTTCAACTTGAAGTGATTAAAAATTGCAGCAAAGCAGAGGATGGCCCCACTCTGAGGACATCTGCATAATTATTGCTCTTAATGGCTTGCTTTGCACTGGAATTGCCTTTTGAACCATATAGGACAAAAATTTGAAGCAGCTCCAGATCCAGGTAAGTTGCAACTGAAACAGGAGAGGCAGAGCTTGTAACGCGTACAGGTCAGGGGGCTGAGAGTGTTGGGGACATCTGTCCATCCCTCTGCTTTGTAGGACTACAACACAGGGACTCCTTACAGCAAGCATCGAAACATGGAAGATACTGTTTTACGTGTAGATCCCCCACCTCCTTCTTCTAGACCACTGATATATTAATATCATCCACATGGTCTAACCTTGGGACAGAGGCAGGGTTATCTACTGAGCTTAATTCTTTTTCTGGTGAGTCGCAGTCTTCACATTCTGAATTGTAATGTTTGCTCTTGACACAAAAAGTATTTTACCTTAGCTGCTGAACCCAGATGTTCTCCCTTTGCTGATCTTTCTGCCAGGATAAAGCAATGAAAACCCAGTCTACTTACAAGTCTGTTTTCCTTCTGCAGCATCTTCTCAGCTGAGACTTTTTTTAGCTCTTTGAGGGTCCCCTTCAGCTGCTAGCAAGTTCTGCTTTCCAAAATACTCAAAATTCTTGCTCCAAATAAAATTTGCTTCAAAATTGCCAGATTTGAAGTAGATACACTGGTTTATTTCCTTTGTAGGTTTGAACCTATCCCACTCACAAGCTTTTCTTCTTAACAGTGAGAGAAGACACTGCTATTAAAATAAAAAGTTGAGATGCTTGCTTCATCCCATGACTGCAGGAGTTGGGGCTTTAAGAAAGGAAAGCAAACGCTGTGAGGCTTGTGATAACATTGCAGGAGTTGGCAACAACACTGGTGCTTAACCATGGGTGTTGCTGTGAATACTGGCTGCCATTCGGCTTCACGTCTCGGCAGGGGATGGAAAATCCGACAAAACTCCTTTTTTGTTGCTGTTGTTTCTGCTTCTGTCTGTTGTTGCAGGAACAAAAGCACAAATCACAAGTCTTTGGCACCGCGTGGGACCTTGCCCTCCACTGGGTTCTGGTGCTAAATTATGTTCCCTCAGATCGTTTTCTCCCTTGTTCATCAGCCAGGAAGAAACAGGAGGCTGTGAAGGGTGTCTACATGTAGAAGTGTGTGTCTGTGTGTGACTGCGTGTTTGTCTTTGGTCCCACACCCAACATGGTCAGGGCCAAAGCATATTAGAGAAGTGTTTAAAAACAGTACTGTATCTTAGATTACCTCCCCTACAATAACAACACCACGAGGGGATGCAGTAGTGGCCTGGAGTCCAACCAAGAGTTAAAACATGATGCTATGCGGTGCTGAAAATTGGAGATAGGCAAATTGATCAGACCTGGGGCCTTCAGCGCTTTGTACCTGTGCTGAACCACATCTGGCACCTAACACAGCTGTCCACAGAGTGGCTGTGGTGCCTAAATGATTTCTGGTCCAATCTTAAAAAAACACACAATCTTAAAAAATCACACTGTGAAGGACCTTAAGGTTTCCCCCAGCCAGGACCAGGTCTCCTTGCCGGTCCCTGGCAGCATCTGGGAGACATTCTGTGGACAAGCATTTCCTCTGCCAGGGGCAGGCAGCCCTGTCTGTGCGGTGACCAAGCTACTGCTCTGACCCAGCCCCAATTTAATCCTTTATTCACCAAGTTCATTTTGTTATAGTCATGCTTGATCTGTGCTTAGCTACCCATGAACATCTGACCATCACCCAGAGAAGATGAAGTCTAAAAGACGTTCCAAGTGTTCTGCAAGAGCTAACCCCAACCTGGAAGACACAGGGGGTCCTTGTGCTTGAACTAGCTCTGTGTCAGGTGTTGAAATAGCCACATTAGTAAGTCAAATACCACTGAAGACTTGAAGGCTGAGGAAGGAGCTGAGCACATCTTCCCACCGTGCATCAGCCCTGCAGCCAGAGCTGCTTTACCCTCTCAATACCAGCCCCAAGCAGAGCAGCAGTGGCTGGGAGAGCGGGTGTGCAGCCGGGATGATGCTGGCCTAGAGAGAGCAGCCCCAGCTGCAGATGTTGGCCGAGATGAGCCAGATAACTCTGTGATTAGCCAGCCATTGATGGCTGTTGTTACTATTTTGCTGTTTCTTTAGTGCTTAGCTCACAGCCCAGCTGTGCCAGGCACGGCAAGTACTGTGGTGGAGAAGAGGCATTGCTGACCTGGGAGCACATGAAGTAGAGGAGAGGAGGAACTTTCCCCTGGGTAGGAGAGGAGCAGGCACAGGGATACTCAGGTGAGCAGCAAGCAAAGCCCTGCACCCACATCCCTTCTCCCCCAGGAGAGGGCAATTTCCAGACAAGAAAGACTTGCCTAGTGCCATCTGAGCAGAGTCAGGGATGAATCCCACGTCTTCTACATCTCTTGTTGTCCTGGTACCCCTTCAGACACTGGCAGCAGCAAGTTTTGGCAGTTTTGGAGTTTAGGTAGCGCAGACACAGCCTAACAGGACCTCATTCCAAAGTGACATAATTTAGCAACGATTCCTAAGAAATAGGTCCCGACTAGCAGTGAGGAGTTGTGCCTTCAGGCAAACAGATGCTGGTTCAAAGCTGTTATCAGGTGAAGCATGTGGATGAAAAAATCTTCTCCACAGCTTGTCTGTTGCCATGAGAAGCAGCAAACAAAGCAGGGACAAGGCTGGACTCCAGAGAAATGAGGCTGCCGACTGGCTGGCACCGTGTCCCTGCTAGAGACAGTGAAGTGATGCTTCCTTCCGATGAGAGCTGGGGATATGCAGCATTGAAGTGTCTCAGCTCTTGACGGGCAGCTAATCCTGGAAGAGCAGGTATCTCTAGATTCAAGGACACAGCAGTCCCAGGAAGGTAACTGGTGCCTAGGTGCTTACAGAGGGAAAGGAAGGTGAAAAGAAGTTGAGTTTATATTTGCTTCACTTCTCTCTTCTCTCTATACACACACAGCAGCAGCGTGGCCCCTGGGCGTGGTCCAAGGTGGGAAGCGTCAGCCATCTCTTCTTGTGTTCCCTGTTCCACTTTGCAGCACAATTTCCACCTCTCTGATCATTCATGCACTGAATTGCTGCTGGAGCGATCACACCGAAGGCTGCAGGTCACCTGGAGGTGTGCAAATCTCCAAGCAAGGAGATGGATCCTGCTCAGTGTTGCCATCTCATTCAGCTCTGGCTCTGTGCTTGTCTTGGGCTGGGAGGTGGTTAAAAGGCACCAGAGACCTACTTGTGACCTGTTATGTTGGTCCAACCAAAGGTGACGTTTTCACGAGGGCATTCTGGACTCAGAAGTCTCTTGTTTTTTTCCTTAAACAAAAAAGATAGCAATGAAAACAGGTTCAACATTTGCTTAGTGTTGTTTTTTCCAGGTCTTTTGCAGCACCTTCAGGCAGCCAAGACATGGGGAGAAAAAGAACCCAGGAGAATATTTCACATGTGGTTACAACATACTGCAAGGACTGCCAGAAAACTAGAAGGCAGTGATTTCAGCAGTGGGAGTGGAGACCCCTTCCTTTGCCACCCCTCTCCTCTTTGTATAAGGAAGTTCTGTGCCTACAGAAACTCTGTAGTTGATTGTTTGCAGCACTGGGAAACCGCATGTTGCAAGTAAAACTTCTAGCCAGCCGATACACATCTGCACAGATGCATCTATATGGTGGAGGGAGATGATTAAGGGAGTGGGGGTAAAGGGGCTGAGCTTGGCACGTAATCTGCTTCCCAGCCTGTTAGAGAGATTGGGCAGAGGTGAGGCTGCAAGCCAGTGCTGGTAAAAAGACCAGGAACTGAATCTGACAATCCCACCGCACTCATTTTCCTCATTCAGTCTCCAAAACCTTAGGAAAATCCAGTTGCTTACATGTCTGATGGGACAGGAAGGGCTCTGCTGGTGTCAGGAGCTCAGGTCTCTCCTTGGCTCACTTGCACGCGTCCACGTGAAAAGTGTTTTGCTTTGAATGTCTTTTGGATCTGTAATGAAGAAAACGCACTTCATGGAAGGAAGGACTGAATAAGCCTACCTGCATGAGAAGACTGGAGGCCCTATTTCACCAGGAGATGAGGAATCTGCAAAATGGGCAATGTAATACCATCATCAGGGAGGCTGTCAGGGACCCTGGTGTCTCTGGGTGAAGTATATTGATGTCACATGTGCCAGGTGAGAGAGCTTCAAGCTGAGTCCGTAGGATTTATGCTGTGCTGTAGCTTCTGGGAGAATGTGCTCTTGGTCCGTACAAAGGAGGAGGGGGTTCAAAGGAAAGGGGTGATCTGTGGATCAGATAAGGGCCCACCAAAGAAGCTCAAAGTCTCTGATTTCTTCGGAGATCTTGTGTCTTACCTAGTGGTAGACAGTGCTGAGTCCTTGTTCAGCTGGTACTCAAGTGCCTATCAGCTACTGCAGTTAGATTTCTGCATATTGTTTTGCAGTTCAAGCTCTGTGTTTTCCACTGAGCACAAACACCTGCTTGTTGTTCTACAGTGGTGCAGCACTGCTATGTTTAGAGAAGACATCTAAATGATGTGGAGCATCCGCAAGCTACCTGGTCTCCCTGAGTGCTCTCCTAGTGACACTTGACAGTGGACTGTCCTCAGAACTTGGGTCAGGAAGAGCAAACCAATGGATGCTCCAGAAGCTCAGAGCAGGACTGGGCCCTATCTCTAATGTCATTTCAGATTATGTGATATGAAAAACATGGTCTGGAAATCACATGAGAGCCAGCTTTCTCATGGGGTATCCAACCAGTCCTGCTTCCAGCTGGACAAGACAAAAGTATCTTTATTACTATTGAGCAAGCTTGTGTGCCCATCCCTACTGAGAAGATCAAACCCATGTGTCTTGGCAATGGTGTTTGTGGTCACATGCTGACCTGTCTGACAAGAGCTTCTGACACTGGTGGTTTTACATGTAGCTAGAGATTGTGGATTTCCTTTTCATCTTACCCTGGGGGCTGGGTGAAAGCAGGAGCCTATCTAATCCCTGCTAATGAAATTCCTGTTGCAAGGCACACACACACATGCAACTGGCTTCCAGCTGGATCCCAGGGGGAGAGGGAGCACTGTTTGGGGAATGGTCAGTTAACCATGGGGCTTTGGGAGCAGCAAATGCACTGTTGCATCTGAGAGGCTCCCTGAAGGACTTCTAGGTAAGAGGAATGGCACTCATGAGTATGGATGGCTCCATACGCATGCGTATGGCGGAGTATGGATGTCTGTTTGTATGAAATAGTAATATCATATGACATTGATGTTACACCAAAGTCAGGTTGAAAGTAGGAAAGCAAATCTCCTCCCTTTTGCTCTTCAAAGTGGCCCATGTGCTGGCCCAGGATTGTGGTTGAATACTGGTGTTCCCACCTTCACTGATGAGCCTTGTCCAAACAGAAACATTGCATTCAAAATATGGGCAAGTCTAGGGTGGGGACAGCTTCTCAGCACAGCCCCACCTGCACCTCCCCAGAGCTCACCTAGAGACCTTCGTGAAGGAAAATGTAGCTCCTCAGGGGTGAGCCCCAGGGGACTGTGACACCTGGGCGCTAGGACAGAGCTACTGAAGTAACTATAAAATAAAAAATGACTGCTAGTGCCTGCCTGCTGCCTTATCAACACAGTGCTTCCAGCACATCAGCCAGCTGCTCTCTCGGGTTTTTATGCTGAGTGATCTGTAGATTTTGCAGCTTTATTCAGTTTTTTCTTTCTTTTTACCTTTTTGCTGGTGGACGGAAGCCATGAGAAGGCTGATGTGGTGTCCCCGGTGCCCTGACCCTGCAGCAGCATCTCCTCCATCCATGCCCAGCTCCCCTGCTGCCACCTGCTGAAGGCGGGTCCCCACTGCAGCCCTCCGGGCCGGGACCCGGCTGCTGCTTCACGCTCCTCTCTCTGTCCCTGTGCTATCATACCGATGCTTTTCTCTGCCTTCCTCTACCTCCTCTTTTCCCCTTTCTCTCCGTTTTTATACCTAGTCTCTGCCCAAGTGCAAATACTGAAGGTCACGTCAAGCCTCAGTGGTGGCAGATAATTTCACAAAGTCATAAACCAATGGTGCAACTAGCCAAAACAATTCTAGGATCATCAGTAATGCTTTCTTCACCCAATTTCCAGTTGCATCCCATGAAAATACCTCCCCATCCCTTTCCCCCTCCTGGAAAGCATAACTGGAAAGCAGCCTGGCTTTCTGCCCAGCGAGGCTTCTGTCCATCAGGATGCCCAGGATGCAGCTGAAGCCCAGTGCACACTGAACTAATTTAAGTCCCTCCTGATGTGGCTTAGGGCAGCCTTGTGTGTAGGATGTGAGGCAAAGGCATGAGTAAACAGCTATGGTGATTTTTGTTTGAAAATCCCAAAGCTCATTGTTTTTCTCAACCTTTCATCAGAGAAAGGGGAGGCCCCTTTTCTTCCCTCAAGGAAATTCCCCAGAAAGCATAACTTCAAGAAAAAAAGCTTGTCTAGATGAGTAAGAAAAAAATGAAACCTGAACCCCACCTTCCTCTGTCTCTTTGCATCTGGAATTACAAGCTCGTATTTACTTTCTCTGTAATCTAATACAGCACTTTTTCTTATACCCTTAGATGCCCACATCTGAGTGTGCCTGAAAATTACTGAGATCAAATGAGTGCTGTACACCAGGCTCAGACCATTTGCTGCAGTTACAGAGTAATCATGGAAATAGGGAAAGGTTTTGCAAGTGTAGCATTTATGGGCAATTTAAATTGAAAACCAGCCATAGCTCTGATATCTGGAAAGCTGCTGACAATGTTGGTGTCTGTTCTGTACAAGGGGTAGCATGAAACCGTCTGTAACTATCAGCTGTATCATGCTGGGTACAGAGGAAGAGCAGATTGAGGGTTAATATTTATTTAATGTAACATATGGGATAAATGTTTATCTGTATATATACATATAAAACAAGAAGAAATGCTAGTGATGTAGAATTCACACTCAATGTACTTAGTTGTCTAACTCACAGGAGATCTGGATAAAAGATATGAGATAGAAGTGACTGTGCTCTGAATTATACAATGCCTGCTCCTTAGGGTCCTGCTCTTTCTCCAAGAACATTCTAATGAATAATCATGAATTTTCAGGGGATGTTTGCTGGTTTTCATCTGTTAGATTCTCTCCTTTATTTCTCATAAAATTAATACCTATGTATGCGTACAGGGTGGGAGTTAGCAGGCGATAAAATTAAAGAAATCATGTGGTGAAAAAAGCCACAGAGTGCCATTGCAGTAATTTCTTGCCTATATTACGTGCTATACATAAATGCACAGTTTCTTGGCAGTTGGGCTGCCACACAGAAAAACAATGTCTTTTTTACTTTCACTTTCCCACTCAGAGAAATCCCACAAATAATGCTTATTCAGTTCCCGGCAGCTTCTGCTCCCCTGACTCAGCCTTCTCTGAACAGCAGTCAAGCATGTACATAACAAAGGACGTTAAATATTAATGCCGAGGACTTTGTCGCTGATTGTGCTATTAACATGTAGGGAACCATTCATCCCTTCCACATAAATAAAGTCTGCCTAATCCATTAGAGCTCTGCAAAGTCAGAGTTAACGTGGCAATCTACTCCTTCATTTCAAAAGCTGAAAACAGAGGAAGAGGTGTGTGAACAGCTCTTTAGTGGTTCACTGCACTTGTACTTGGGATTTTAAACCTAGACTAACAGAACCATTAGAAAAAGACAGAAAAAAAAAAGAAAAGAAAAGATAATATTTAAGGTGATGCTGGTGGATGCAGCTGTTAAGTGGTGCGCTGCTTTTAGCAGAGCCTTGCACAAGACCACGACAGTGCTACACTTGAATGAGTCCAACACTATCAGCACAGGTCCTACCACGCTCATTAGCTTGGCCTTTGCACCAAGACCTGCCAACATACCTGTGTTTTTCCCCTCAAGCCTGTCTTATGGAATGGTTTCTGCTGGATTAGAGAAATTTAAGCACCCTCATCCCCATACATTCAACCATTTACAAGAAGTGATGCTGCTGATGAACATCATCTGACATTGCATCTCCCTGACCTGTCACAGCACACACACGTGACACCTTTTAAGAGCAGTGGCTCTTTGGAAAAGTGAAGCTTCTATGCCATAAAAAGTTTTCAGCTAGGTGCTTACAATTATGCTCATTTTCTATTTTTCTAGAGCCTCTCTAGCTCGGGTAAATTGATATTCCCTCCATGGAGGCACTTTTGTCCTGAAATCGCAGCGTGGATACCATTGCACAGGGTTTATATATTTCAGGAGCTGCTTTAGTTCAGAGGGCACGAATGCAAATCACATTTTTGCAGCCTGTACTCTCATGAATCACCTCTCTGAAAAGGTGATAGGACTGATACTCAGGAGTGCAGGTTGTGCTGGGATTCCCTGGTCCTGTGCGAGCTGCCAACCGTTCAGTCATTTGGGTCACTGCGATAATCAGGAGCTTGTGTCAAGTGGAAGGTGACAGGCTGAAGTGCTGGGACCTAGCAGAATGTTTTGGTTTCCCTATTGGCTTCATGCTCCAGAGGCAGAACCTGGCCCACCTGTGTCTCTATGGCTCTGCTCTCGCCCAGGTGGTTGTCGTTGGTGGAGGTGGGCGAAACCAGGACTATATCAACCAGGAGCTGAGCAATTGGAAGAGCTTCCTGTTGGGTGTGGCTTCTGTTGGGGTTGGTTGCATCTTGCTGAGCTCTCTTGGTGGTATCCTTCCATGTGAAGGGCCACTGAAGGAGCCATCTCTGTCTGTTGTGTCCAGCAGGTGATGCTGGCACCACAGTGGG
>JAVSBS010027323.1:0-13424 GCA_033124195.1 Coracias cyanogaster | reverse complement strand
AAACACATCTGGATCAGCGACCACAACGGGAGAGACGGGGAAGGGGAGGGAGGGAGGGAAGGCAGGGGGAGAGACCACTCTGTACGTCTCAAGAAAAAAAAAAAAAAGAAAGGAACAGCAACAATTTTGTTTGGAAATCACAAGCGAAAAAGAAAAATAAATTAAAAAAAATCATAATGCATTCATCAAGACTCGAGCGACTGAACCAGACTCGGGTTTGTACAGGAATATACAGCGGCGCAGAACGCCCGCGGGCACCCCCACGCACCCCCACAGGCTGGAAAAAAAAACCCCAAAAAACCACCAAAACCCAAGAGTGATAAAGAAAAAAAAAAAAAACCAACCCGAACCTGAAGACACTCCGAAAGAAACGAAACGCCTCCGGTAGGAGAATTAACGAAAACCGCCATAAAACAAGGCACATCCTTTGAGTTCTTAACGGTGTAAAAAAATAAACGACGCGACACTGAATTCCCAACGGAAAGACCCGAACAGAACTTGCACGTACCTTCCACCCGGAGAAAAGGTAAATATTGTGCTACTCTTAGAATGAGTTTGCCACAAGACACACAGCTTAGTATAATCTAATAAGTTTTGTTGTTTTTTTTTTTCCTCTCAAGCTAAAATCCAGTTTTCTCTTCATTTCTTTTAAACTGCTTTATATATAATTGCTAATATTTTTAAATCTTTTAAATATATATTTGTTAAAGTTTATTCTTTTCATTATTTTTTTTCGGGGCAGGGGAAATCGGGTTTATTTATTTTTTTTTATACTTTCCCCCTCCAATAAATTAATACTTCTTTATAGCTTATCACTGTCCTCTCCCGCAGCGGGGCGGGGAGCTGGGCAGGGGCACGTCCTGCTGCCCCCCACCCTCCCGCGCTGCCGAGGGCCCCGAAATGGGGCGTTCGCTCCCCGAGACACAACCGACACCAACAAAACCCAGGCCCGAGGCGAAGCCCCCGCCATGGGGACCCTCGGGCAGCAGCTCCCCCAGCCCGTTGCGCCGCCGCCGCGGCGGGACCCCTTCCCCAACACAACCTCCAGCGAGCGGCGACGGAAAAGATAAAACTTTAAAAAGGAAAATGAAAAAGGGAGCAAAGAAACCCAAGTGCGTTTGCCCACCCGGACCCGCCACTGGCGACGTGGCCACCACCGGGGCCACCGCCCCGGGCAGGGCTTGTGCTACATTCGGGCCGCGCCGGCGGCAGCCACCGGACAGGTAGGTAGAGACCCACCCCTCCCCCGGGAGCCCGGGGGCTGTGTCGTGTTGCTTTGTTTCTTCGGTTGTTTTATTACCTATATGATTTTTTTTATTTTTGCTTCCGCAAAAGGGAGTCCTACCGGAGCTGGCGCCGAGTCCGTGAGCACAATCCTGAGGTATCTTCTTCTTTGTGCAAACCCCGAGGGACGGGATGTCCGGGAGGGGACGGCTGTACAAACGGGACGGGAGGAGGGCGGCCGGGGAGGGGGGGTCGTGGATCGTTGTGCCCTTGTGCCCACGTAAGCCCTGAGGTTCGCGGGGCCCTGGCGCCCCTCACTCCAGCATGGCGTCCAGCTGGTCCGCCAGGTCGTCGAACATGCTGCCGATGTCGTCCAGGATGCTCACGGTGCTCTTCGACTCCACGGCCGAGCTGGGCGAGCGGTGGATACGGGTCAGGGCTGCGCAAGGGATGGTGGCAACCGCGCAGTCCCCTCGGCCCGCCTGGCCCCTTCTGCCCCGCACCATGTCCCCGGTGCCGCCTCCCCAGAGCCACCCAACATCTGGGGCCAGCCCAGCCCCACGATGCTCCAGCTCCGTGTCCCCCAGCATCATGTCTCCAGCTGAAGCCCCAGCACATGCCCAGACCCCTGCCTGTGCTGCTCCATCATGGTGTTCTCCAGCATCACCTCCCCAGCTCCACCCAGGACCCTTGAGGCTCCATCACAGCATCTCCTCAATGTCACACCCACCATGCCCAGGCCCTCCTGACCCACCCCATCCCCATGCAGCCCCCGCAATGCCCTCCCTGGGGAACCACCGGCCACCACCCCCTGCGCACACTTACTCTGCTGCCTGACTGTCCTCCTGCTTGATCTTCTCCTCCACAGCCTGCAGCGCAGCAGCCAAGGACGCGCTGGTCTCCTCCAGCTTCTGCTGTGCCAGCTCCGGGCCGGCGCTGTCGACGGAGGGGCCGGCGATGGCGGAACGCGGCGGCTTCACCGGCACCTGCTGGGGCTGTGCGCCGGGCGAGAGGGGCTTGGCGGGGCTGGAGCAGAGCGAGGGCGGCGTGCTGGACGGCTTGGCGGCAGTGGTGGCAGCCAGCTGCCGGGCAGGAGACGGGGCTGGCGTGGAGCTGGCGCTCACCGACTGGATGGCGGCGTGAGGCTTGGGGGGCTTGGGCGCCGTCGGGGGTGGCGTGGGCTTGGGGGACACCGGGGGCGGCGTGCCGTGGACCCGCTTCACCTCTGCGGAGAGAAGGGAGAGGGGCAGAAGGGTGGCGAGGACAGCTGGGACCCCCAGTGTCCACCCCAGGGAGGTCCCATCATGGGGGAGCTGGCGAAGCACCTACCCACCTACCTGGGCTGCCGGGGCTCGGGATGGGCACCTTTTTGGGGATGGGTGCCAGCGGCCCGGGCACCTTCTGGGGTGGCGGTGTCAGCACAGGCTTGGGGGACACGGGCGGCTTGAAGGGCTTCTTGGGCTCAGCCGGTGGTGGGACGTAGTCAGGGCCATCGGGGCGGGCGGCTGGTGGTGGCGTGGGGGGCGGCTCAGCCCCGCTCAGCTCGGAGGCCGGCCGCCGCTTGACGGTGCCGGTGCCGTTCTGGTAGACAGCAAGCGGGGCCGGCTCCAGTGCCGGCTCCTTGTCTTTGGCCTTGGGCCGGCGCTTGACGGTGTCGGACTCGGTGAGGACGAAGCGGACGCCATCCTGCTGGCTCTGCCTGGCCCGGATCCGCCGCTTGAGCGTGGCGCTGGCCTCCACCTTGGCCAGGTCCCCATGGCGGTGGGCTGGGGAGAGCCCCTCGCCCGCCTCCCCCCGGGCTGGCCCCAAGGGCCGCGGTCGCTGCTTGATGGTGAGGTTGCCCTCCTCAGCGAAGGGGATGCCATCTGGGGAGCCGCCACGCTCGACCCGCAGCCGCTCCCCAGGGCTTTCGGCACCGGCCTCCGACCGCACGCTGTCGGCGCGCTCACGGCGGGCGGCTGCCACCAGCCCGGTGACGGGGCCACTGATGGTCCGGCGCCGGTTCACCACCTCCCCATCCAGCCCGATGGCCTCCTTGTGCTTGACGGTGGCCAGGACGGTGGCTACACGGGCACGATCGGGGCTACCTGGCGGAGCCCCCGGCTGCAGGTAGTAGCCCTCGGGCGTCTTGGCTGGTCCTGGCCCACCGGCCCCTTGTGGCTTCTGCAACGCCAGCGCCCGGGCCCCACCGCCGATGGAGGACATCTCCAGCATGGCCGCGATGCTGCGCACGCTGCCAGCACTGCCCGTGTCCACACTGCCGCCCAGGTCGCTGGCACGCCGCTGCTCCCGCCGGCTCTCCCCATTGGTGCCAAGCGTGCCAGCGGCAGCCTCTCCCTCACCTTCCTTGGGGAAGTCCTCGGCCATGCCAGCGCTGGAGATGGCAGAGCTGGAGCGCTTGGGAGGGGGTGGCGGAGGCCCCTTCTTCTTGGGGCGGACGGCGAAGGACTGGCTGCGGTTGACGTTCTTGTCGCCGCCGGCGGGTGCCCGCACTGAGTGGCTGCGGCCCACGCGCCGCTGGACGGTGGCATAAGGCCCCGCGTCCGGCACCAGCAGCTCGTCCCGCTCCTGCTCGCTGTCAGAGGCGGCGTAGCGGTTCAGGCTGTGTGCCCGCTTCTTCGGCCGCCCCGGCTCCTCCTCACCCTCGCTCGCCGGTGGCAAGCAGAGCACCGGCACCGAGACGGGCAGGACGGGCACCCCGGGGGGTGCCCCCTCGCCCTCGGTGGGCTGCGGCAGGACGTAGGCGAAGCCGCGGTGGGTGGGCGACTGGGGCAGGGAGCGGGGTGACGCGGGGCGTTCGCCCGGCGGCAGCAGCTGTGGGGTGGGCTTCACCTTGGCGGTGGCGTGGGGCACCGGTGGGCCCTGCGGGGAGGGTGGCCGCGGTTTGCCGGGGGTCTGTGGTGGTGTCAGCTGCCCGGCGGAAGGCGGGAAGGGCTGCCGGGGTTTGCCGGGCACCGGCGGCACGCTGGCACGCTTGACAGGGTGGCCGTGCCGTGGTGGGCGTCCTTCCTTGGGTGGCGCAGGGGGACCCTCGGCGGCCCCCTCTGCCAGGTACTCCTGGCTCTTGGAGATGGCTGATGCTGGGGGGCCCCGCGGGCCATCCCCCAGCAGCTCCTGTGAGCTGCTCATCAGCCTGGCACGGCCACCCAGCCCCGGCGGCGAGCGGTAGCCAGGGGCTGCAGGGTTTGCCGCCTTCTCCGGGGGCTCTTCGGGGGCTTCTCCTGTCATGGCCACCTGCAGCTCGCTGCTGAGCTCGCTGTCCTGGAATGTGGTCATCTTGGGCGACTGGCACTCAGGCGGCTCTGGCGGGGGGGACTCGATGGTCAGCACCTCTGGGCATGCTGCCGTCGCCGCCTTCCTCTTCAGCGTGCCCGGCTCGTACTTGCCCAGCTCGGCGCGCTGCAGCTCCGCCAGCTTCTTCACCGCCAGCATCAGCTTCTTCTGGTGGCCTGCGGACAACATGGGGCATCAGCGCTGCTGCCAGGGGCTGGGGACCATGCAGCCCGCGCCGCAGCAAGAGACCTTACCTAGCTTGGTGATGCCGATCTCCTGGAGGTCCTCCCAGGTGATGTCAGTGATGAAGTCGATGTTCTCATAGCCGTTCTCCACCAGCACCTTGTAGTACTGGGACAGGCCGATTATGGAGAGCCACAGCGCCAGGTTGGCCTGGGAGGGGGGCACAGCTCAGCATCTGCTGGCAGCAGGGTCTGGCCCTGGCACCCTCCAGCACTGCAGCACCCATGGTATATAAGTCATCCCATCTTGCCAGGGACAGCCCCAGGGGACTCTCCTTGTCCCTGCACTCCACAAGCGCCTGGGGCCATGCCCAGCCCTGTTCCCACCAGAAGCCCCTTGCTGTGCCCAGCCGGTGGGGCAGGAGGGGTGGCAGGGGACATCGTGTCACATCATATGGTGACGATGGGTACCAGCCTAGCGGTCTCTGAGCTGTCAGGAGGGGACACGCACAGCTCCAGGACCACAGGATGTGGTCATCATCAGGACACGTGGTGTCAGCGGTGACCCAGCTCCCACCCTCGTCCCCCTGTGCTACCCCCTCCCTGGATGGGACAGGGCAGAGGGGAACAGTTGTCACTCTGGATGTGGCTTTGGTGTCCCCAGCCCCACGCAGCCCTTACCGGCTTGTACTCAGGCAGCCACTCGGGAATGTTGAGGTTGTTGATCTCGGAGGCGATCTTCTTCCTGTGCCCCGGCTTGGTGACACCGATGGCCGTGAGGTCCTGGGGCAGAGAGGGGGGGGTCAGTGACACCCCACAGCAGCCGTACCTCTCACCCCGTACCACCGGCCAGCCCCAGCATCCCACGGCCTCACCTCTGGCGTCATCCGGCTTATGGTGGTGATGTCGTAGCCGGCGTTGATGAAGTTGGGCGCGTAGAGCTGCAGCTGGAACTTGCAGAGCCACTGGTACACGGCCTCCGAGCTCTGGGGCGAGACGGATGGCGTGGTCAGGGCATGCCCAAGGATGGGGACCTGCCAGCCCAGCCCATGTCCCCGGGGCTGTCCCCACACCAGTCCATGTGCCATCACGTGGCCATGGGTGGGAGCTGGCACCGCAAAGGGGCTGCATGACCCCGGGCACACGCTTGGCCCCTGGGGCATGCAAGGGGCTCCAGCAGCCACAGGGATGATTCACGCCATGGGCTCATGGCACGGCACCCCATGGGCACCGCCAGCACCCAGAGCCATGCCAGCCTTGGTGGCCAGGGCACAGGGCTGCCAAGGGACCTGCGGCGACAGGTGTAGCGGGGTGGTGGTGCCCCTCTGACACCCCACTCCTCCTTAGTGCTCCCCATGCCACCCCAGTGCTCTCCGCACCATTCCATGCTCCCCATGCCATCCCGGTGCTCCCTATGCCATCCCAGCACTCTCCAGTCCATGCCAGTGCCCTCCCACTCACCTTTCCCTCTGACGGTGGCTCCATCTTCTTCAGCTGGGGCTCGGTGGGGGGCTGGGGGGCATACGGGGAGCTGGCCACGCTCTGCGACCGCGACGAACCTGCCGGAGAGGCTGCGGTCAGCAGGGCCGGGGCTGGGCTCTGGCCAAGTGAGCGAGGAACCGAGCCCCTGGCCCCGGCTGGGATGGCACAGCCACGGCCCCTGGGTTGGCAGGGGCAGGGCAGGCATGGGAGAGGGGCACCAGCCGCAGCACAGAGCTCCCCGCAGTGCCCTGGGCATGGGGCTGCTCCGCCGGGATGGGCAGGGGCGGTGAGGGCACCATGCCTGGGCACTGCCGTTGGGTTGCAGCCCCTGTCACTGAGCCCCAGCGAAGCCGGTCATGCTGGCATGGGGCTCTGCAGGGCGCCTGGCCACCAGCACCATGGTGTCCACAGCTCCAGGTGCTGTGGCACTGCTGGGCAGCCCATACTGCTGCCGTGCCCACCCACCCAGAGCCAGGTGAGCCCCCAGCCCAGCGGGGGGGCTGCCCTCCAGCCAGTGCGGCCCTGAGCAGAGGGACCCAGCTGGTTTCCCTGGCTGCCCACCTGCCCAGGCAGCGGCCAGAGGGGTCCCGCTGCCCAAAGCCCTCCATCATCGCTCCTCCAGCCATGCCACCGACCCAGGCCAGGGCTCCTCCACCTGCTGTGCCCCCCAGCGAGGTGCTCGGGTGGGGAGAGCAGACCGGCAGAAGCTGCCTTGCCCTTTGAGACCCTCAAACAGGCACCCAGGTAGGTGCCCCCCCTTCCACTGGTGCCTTTGCCAGCCTGAGGGGTGATAAGAGCTGCCCAGAAATTTCTGCCTCATATTTCTGATGAGGACCAGCAAGAGCAGCCCCTTCTCCCCTGGCAACTGCAGCCTCCGTGTGTGCAAATCCCCAGCGCTGTCTGTGTGTGCATCCCCCCGCTCCCGCCATGGCTGTGTGTCTGTGTCCGTGTGTGCATCCTCCTTGCATGTGCATCCTCCTGGCATCTGCATCCCACTTGCGTGGGCACCCTCCGCACATGTGCATCCCTCTGCCATGTGCATCTCCCTCACGTCTGCAGCCCACTTGCGTGTGCGTCCCTCCAGCACAGCTCCCCCAACCCCCCGGCAATGTGTGCATCCCCCTCCCCATGCGAGCATCCCTCCCCCCAGCCCCCCAATCTGTGCATCACCCCCTCCTCGCCTTCCCACCCCCGCCGCACGTGCATCTCCACAGCCCAGGCGTCCCCCCACTACGTCTGCATCCTCCTCACACGGGCATCTCCCATCTCCCCCCCGCCCCAGCATGTGCCACCTCCGCACTGTGGGCACCCCAACAGTGCAGTCCCCCCCAACCACAGCCCCCCCGGATGGCGACAGCGATGGGGACCCCGGCTCAGTCTCCGGTGGGGCTGGCGGGGGGCCAGGGAAGGGAAGGGGCCGAGGAGGGAGCGCAGCTGCCCCCCCCGGCTCACCCACGCTGCCCTCCCCCATTCCCCCCCACCCCCCGTGGGGTCCCCACTAACCGAGGCAGGAGAAGGCCTGGCAGCAGCCGAAAGGCGAGAGAGTCATTTTTTACCCACACGTTTTTCTTCTGGCGACGGGGGCCGTGGCAATAAAAAAAACAAGACCAACGCCTGGATCCGCGGTGGCCCACGGCGGGGCCAGGGCTGCGCCCGCTCCCGCAGCCGGGCAGCTGGCACCCACCTGCGGGGATGTCCTGCGCCTTGGCCGGCCCATCGCCCACGGAAGACTCTTGCGCAGAAGCCTTCTGGGAAAGAACCGTCGCCAGCAGCTGAAAAACACCCGGGGAAGGGGGGAGAGCAGGCAGGAGTGAGGCGGGCGGCGGGTGCGTGCCGCGGGCACTGCCAGGGAGAGCGGGTGGGCAGGGAGAGACGCAGGCTGCAGCGGGGAGAGCAGGGGCAGCACAGATGGTGCTTTGCTGGCAGCAGGAGCCCGCCGTGCCGCAGCACCCCGAAGCCAGCCTGGCGCATGCCCGGCCCGGGCTGCCAGCGCGGGCTGCAGGGACCCCCCCCAAAACCTGCACAGCAGAGCCCCCAGCCCGCAAAGCTGAGCCCCCCACGGGTGTCAGCGTGGTGCTCGGCTCACACCGAGCCCGGTGCCCGGCCAGCGCTGGCGTAACACGGGCAGGGTGCCAGGGGAGGAGGGCTCAAGAGTGGCACAGTCCAGGGATGAGGGTGGGCACTGCACAAAGGGCAGGGGGGCAACGTGCAGGCAGGGGTTGCAGTGGGCAGGGCGCAGGCAGGGGGTGCTGGCAGCAGCGGGCAGCTCCGTGCAGTGCGGAGAAACACTGCGAGCAGCGGTGCAGGCACGGCACGCAGCTTTCACCGGACTCCCCCCATGAACAGGCTGCCTGGCCCCACAGCCTGGCATGGTGTTGTGCCAGGGGCTGAGCCCAGGAAGGGACATACTGGTGGCCACCATCAGTAACAGCCATGGTGGGTGGCATGGTGGGACCTCACAGCACCCAGCCAAGCATCAGTCCCAGCAGGGCCCGTGGGCAGTTGCCAAGGCAGCAAACGCCTGCCCAGGGCAAGCACCAGGGCCAGGACAAGCGCCGAGTGCCACCGCAGGCCGGCATGGCCACCTCGGAGCTCGCCTTACCTTGACACCTTCCGAGCCAGCGTGCAGAGCGTGCGCCCCGCTGCCCGCGCTCTGCCCGCTCCCCGAGCTGCGGGCAGAGGCCACGCTGCCCGTGCTGCCCAGGCTGCTGCGGTCACCACCTGCGCGGAGAGAGGAGATGCCGTCAGGGCACCCAGCCCAGGGCACGCCACGCCGTGGTGGCCATGCCCCACTGGAGCCACCGCCACACCCTGCTACGTGCCATCCCAGGGGACAGGGGGGTCCCCGTACCTGCGAAGGGTTTCCGCAGCACCCAGATCTCCTCCGTGGCAGCCGGTGCGGCCGATCCGCCCTGCGAGGGCGAGAGGTGGGACGGGCTCATGTCAGCCCCGCGGGACCCTTGGTGGCAGAGCAGAGAGAGGAGCTGTCAGGTGCGTGGCCCCGTGCGCTCGGGCTCGCTTTGGGGTGGCACGGGGCGAGGTGACCCACGGCCCCAGGACCCGTCGCTGCTGCACGATGCAGGGAGAACCCCGCAGCGAAGGTGTGAGGTCCCCGTGGCCGTGCCCAGGGATGCCAGCGCTGTCCTCTCCCAAGCAGCTGGCATGGGGTGGCAGTGACCAGCCCTGGGATCTCATCCTGCTGCCAACCGGGCAGGATGCCCCAGTGCCCTGGCTCAGCCCGAGCAGGGGACAGGGATTGTGTCAGCCCTGTGCGGAGCAGGATGGGGATATGACCCAGTGCAGAGGGTCAAAGGGAGCTGGGCAAACTGGGGCAGTGGGGACTCTGTCCCCCAGCAAGACGGCGCTGGCCATGCCCCTGCAGCTGCCTGCACCCATCTGGGTGAGGACATGGGGGCCATGTGGGGCCAGGCACCGGTGCTGGACCCCTTGCGCTCCCTGGGGTGGCCCATGGCAGCTGGTGACACATGGGTGACACAGCAGCGGGTGAGAGGTCCCGGCCCTCCCGGCGGGGCACAGCTCGAGGGTCACCCCTGAAGTACCGCTCACCGTGCTGCCCGTCCCAGCCATGTCCCACTCACACCGGGGCTGGCTGGGGATGCCCGGTGATGAGCCCGGGGTTCAGAACAGCACCAGAGGAGATGGACAAAAGCCCTGTGAGGGCTGGCACTGCCACGGTTCTGCCACCAGCCACGGGGCATTGCCACCCGGTACGGGGCACTGCCAGGCTGCCGCTGCGGGGCTGTTTTCATCCCTTAAGCTGCTCCCTGCTTCACGGCCAGGCCATAGCAGAGGGTGGATGGTGCAAAGTGATCAATTCAACCGAAGGAGCACGAGGGAGAACAAATGGCCACGTCCCTGTGCCATATGCGCCACGGTCATAGCAAGAGGAGCCCGCGCTGCCTGGGCAGGCTCCAAGTGATCCAGTGAGGAGAGAAAGCCTTGGGGAGAAGTTCTGCTCCCTCATCCCCATCACCAGCATGGCCAGACTGGTGTTCTCCCATCACAACCCACCACACCGCTGTCACCACGGCACATGCAAAGACCCTCAGCCCCAGAGAGCCAGTGGCAGCCCCCGGGAGCGTGGCATGGGCTGCACCTCTGCAGCCCCCCTGCCAAGGATCTGCACTCCAGGCACTCCCGACACATAGACCTGCAGCATCCATCACCCACCTGCGCCATGGGGATGGTCCCCAGGGTGCAGCTGGCAACCGCCACCCCCAGAGCATCCCCCAGGAAAGCACACCCAGCACCACAGCCCCTTCCCGCCCGGAGCACAGCCCCGACCTGGTTAGAGCCCCTCGCTGGGTGTTGAACCAGAGAGGCTGCGGTGGGCAGAGGTGCCCACGGTTCCTGACTGGGCACCGCACTGGCCAGCCCTGCCCCCCAGCACAGAGCCTGAGGGGTTTTGTGGGTCCCCAGGCACCAGGACAGGATGGGCAGGAGCGCCAGCCCTGCCCCGCAGCCAGGGTGGTGAGGGTGGGATGGTGGTTGCCCCATCCCTGGCACCATTGCAGGTGAGGTTGGCCGGGGCTCTGAGCAACCTGCTCTAGTTGCAGATGTCCCTGCTCCCTGCAGTTGGACTAGACGAGCTTTAAAGGTCCTTTCCAACCCAAAATACTCCACGGTTCCACAGCTGTGGAGCCATGGGCCACACAGTGCTAGAGCAGTGCTGGAAAGGGCGTGCGGGGTCGGGGGTCCCAACGGCATGCACGTGTGCACGTCCCGCACGCACACGCCTGCCACATGCACACACACGCACACGCATGCACACGCCGGCATGCACGCACACGCGTGCAAACACACCGCGGCAAAAGGAGGGGAGAGAGAGGCCGAGCAGAACGAAAAAGACTCGATAACAGACTTGAAAGGGAAAAGCAAGAGATCCATGGAGAGCGGGAAGCGAGCGGTGAACTACCTTGTCCGTAACGCGGCTCGTCGGCACTGCTAGGGGAGAGCCTGTGATAGCCAAAGGAACTGAAAAGAGTCTGATGGGAATGTGGTGGTGGAGGTGGAGGTGGAGGCAGGGAATGGAACGGATGGGACGAGGCGTCACCGTTTAGCACAGCAGCCCCGTAAGCCGGGAGCGGGATCTTTTGGTACTGTTGGGGGATTGTTACAGTCTCCCATGAACCTGATAATAAAACATAACAAGAGACAAAATGAAAAGAATCAAAATAATAGAGACACGCTCAGCACCACCAAAACGAAATGAAAAGAAAGAAAAAAAAAAGAGAAAAGGGAGGGGGAAAAAAAGCAGCAAACAAAAAAAAGCAACCAAAGGAGGGTGGAGAAGCCAGAACCGAGACCCAACCGATGCGGAGCCGAGCCAAGGAGCAGCAGCCGGAGCTCAGCGCAGGGCCCAGCCCAGCGGCAGGATACGGCCCATGGGCACATCCCACAGACCCTCCACGCCTCCTCTACATGGCATGGCCACCGCGGCAGCCCCACGCTCGAGGCAGCGGCGGCTTGTGGGGCTCCCATGGCTGGGTTGTTGGGGTGCTGCTCGAAGGGGCTGCAGCCACGGATGGGCTGGGGGCTGCAGTGCCAGCATCCCCGCACCCAGCCAGCTGAGCCCTGGTGCAGCTGTCGCCGGAGCCCCACGCTGCTGACCCACTGCACAGGGCCTGGGACTGCAGCCGATGGATGGCTACAACACCCCGCGCCTTGGCAAACACCGCTGTGGAGCCACGGACCTCATCCCCGTGGTACCAGCACACGGCCCACACCCAACAGGCAGCTCTGCCCCTGCCCGTCCGGCACACGGCACCTCCACAGCCTCCGCAGCGATGCCCGGCAGCCACTCTTGGGATCCCTTGGGATCTTGTTCAAGAGTTGCCATTCCCTGCCCGTGTCCCTGGGACGTGGCTGCCCCGAGATCATGTGGGACAGGGCAGGGTGTGGATGCTGGGGAGGAGTGAGATGTGGGCACCAACGCCGCTCCCGACAGTGGGCACAGCCACGGGCCATCCCAGGGGACCGCGCACCCCACCGGGAGCCTACGGGGATGGGGACTGGGACAGGGGCAGGCAGCCGCAGGGCAGGGGAGCGGGGTCCGATCCCTGAGGGTCCCTGTGAGGCAGCACCGGGTCCCTGGCACTGGTGCCCAGCACTGCTGCCCAGACCTCAAGCACCAGGTCCTCTGGTCCCACTGCTCCGTCAAGCCTCACAGACCGTAGTGATGCTCCTGGTTCTCCCCATGCACCGACCTCCCAGCACCACAAATTGCTCCCCCAAGCCCAACGCCAGCCAGGGCTGCCCCGTCAGCACCCTGGGGCTGCTGGCACCGACCTCGCATGCACTATGGGGACACCAACCAACACACACTATGGGGACACCAACCAACACACACTATGGGGACACCAACTCCACATACTTGATGGGGACGCCAGCCCCACAAGCACTATGGGGACACCATCGCCGTGCACTTCGCGAGGTGCCAACCCCACGTGCCCCACGGGGACACCAGCCCCACACACTCGAATGCACCGTCCCCACGCACACGGTGGGGACACCAACCCCACGTGCATGATGAGACCATCACCACCCACTTTGGCTTTGCCAGCGGCACCCCCCAAGACCCTGGACCGACGCGGTGCTCCCTGGGACTGCGGGTTTGGGACAGGCCGGGGCAGGGGGAAGGCGGATTATTTGCCTGTTCGTTTGCTTATGGCCTCGACAAGGCTGGAGGGGAAGTAGCCCACACGGTCGTTGCCGGTCCGGTTGTCGTGGATGCAGCCCTTCCAGCGCCCGTCCGCGTGTTGCTCCAGCACCTGCGGGCACGGGCTGGGGTCAGGGGCTGGCGATGCCAGCGGGGTCCCCCCAGGCCCCCCGGCTGCACTCACGGTGATGACATCACCAGCTTTCACGTTGAGGCTGGTCAGGTCATAGTTGTTGCAATAATCCTTGATGGCCCGGACCTGCAGAGCAGCAGAAGCATCTGTGGGGACAGAGCAGGAATGTCACCGGCCATGCAGCCCCCGGGGGCTGTCCCCCCCTGCCCGGTGTCCCCCAGCACCAGCACAGCCGCCCCTGGCCCCCTCACCCCGCAGCATCTGCTTGATCTCCTTGCTGGCCTGGCTGGTGGTGAACTGGTTGACAATGTCCAGAGCTGTCTGGTTGTAGGTGTTCCTGACGTGGGCATTGATCCCGCTCTGCAATGGCACGGAGAGAGCTTGGGAGGTGGCTGCTGGCCACCCCCCCCCCCCCCCGGGGCCCCCCAGACCACAGGCGGGGGGGGCCCGC
>JAVSBS010027321.1:0-17777 GCA_033124195.1 Coracias cyanogaster | reverse complement strand
CCCAGAGTCACGCTGATGGAATTGGGGGGGGGGGGGTTGTCGGTCTTTGCTGCAGTGTGGGATCCCAGCACAACGCTAGATCCCAGCACAGGTTCCCAGTGCAATACTGGATCCCAGCCTGGAGCTGCCTTGGTCCTATGGGGGGGTGCCCGCAGGCCCACCCCCCCCAGCCATGCATCCCCTGACCTTGTCCCTTCATCCCTCAGCCCGCAAGTGGATCCGCCTGTAGCCCAGCGAGGGTCGGGACACGGGAACCCCCCCTGCCCCCCCGGGGGTGGTGCCTGGATCCCCCCCCAGGTCTACCCGCAGCAAAGGCCAAATCCTGGCTGCGGTGCGGGCCCAGCGCCGGTGGCTGACCCATGGGGGTGTCCCCTCCCCATCGGGGGATCCCCTTATCCCCACAACGGGGGGGGGGTGGGGGGGTCACCTCCCCAGAGCCCCCACCCCACCACGGGACCACCCCCCCCCTCCACACCCCGCGCTCGTCACTTTGACCACTGATGTCAACACTAATTGCCAAAAAAAGGGACCAAAGCCAGGCCGGGGGTGGGTCAAGCCCCCCCCGGGACGCCCCCGCCAGTGACTTTTTGTACATGTGAAATATATGGAGTCTTTTACACAGCTGCTGTCTGGTTGGGGTTTTTTTTTTTTGGGGGGTGGGCACAGAGGGGAAGCTGATGTCTGGGGACCCCCCCCCATGCCAGGGGTCCCATGTCCTGGGGCTGGAGAGGAGCGGGGGGGGTGGGACCAGAGCCTTAAGCAGGACTTTGTGTTATTCCAGGTCTGGGATTAAGGAAGGTGCAGGTGGGGGGAAGCTCCCTGCCCCCATCAGCCCCGTTTTGGGGTGGGACAGCCCCAGTTCACTCCATTAAAGGCAGCTGGAGGCAGGGGGGGAGACTGGGAGCAGCTTTGGAGGGGCTGGAGGGGGCAGGATGAGGCCCGAGCATCACTGGGAGAGAACGAAGAGGGGCTGGAAGGGGCAGGATGAGGCCATGGACCCCCTGCAGGATGCAGCAGGGCCCAAAGGGCCGGGAGAAGCGGGCTGTGGGCACCGCATCCCAAGGAGAAGGGGAGAAAGGGTTTGCGAGGGGGCAGGATGCGGCCCTGGCACTGCTGCCGTGGGGGTAGAAGGGGCAGGGTGCGGCCTCAGCGCCCTCAGCAGCCGTGGGGCAGGGCAGGTGCCCGGCCCCCCTCCCTGACCAGCGCCTGCCCCAGGGATTAGCCCTGAAACAGGGAATAAAAGTTTCCCCTAATCCTCTCGGCGGGGATTAAGGAGCACGGCCGCACCCGTGGCCAGATCCAGCCCCAGCACCAGCTCTGCCGCCTTTTAATCCATCGGTACCAGCCGGGGACGCCGCAGCCCCTGATGCCGTCCCGCTCGGTCCCCACGCGCCATCGAAGATGCCGTAGGCGAAGACGCTGCAGGCAAAGACGTTGCTGTCTGTCCATCCATCCGTCCGTCCGTCCGTCCGTCCGTCTGCGGGGCTCGCGCTGGTCCCTACGTCTCCTCGGTGGCCTCTTCGGCCTCCCGGGACGGCCGCCGCTCGTCCTGCGCCGGGGCCGCCACCAGACCCTCCGCCTGCAGCAGCAGGTTGCAGCCGAGGAAGAAGATGGCGAAGGCGACGGCGAGGCAGAGCACCAGCACCACGGCGATTTGGACGGCCTCGGCCACCCCCGCGCTCCCCCCGGCCTGCGCCAGCGTGGCGTTCATCTCCTCCTCATCCTCTTCTTCTTCCTCCGGCGAGCGGAGCGCGGGCGTGCGGGGCGGTGGCGACAGACGGGGAGGGTTTAAGTGATGTCAGGGACCGTCTTAGCTGCAGAGCAGAGAAGCTGGTGGCCCCCCCCCGCCCTGCTCCGACCCCGGGGAAGGGGGAAAGCAGCTTTGCCCCCCTCCTCGGCTCCCCCAAAGTCCTGGGGATCACCCCGTCCCCTCTGGATGCGTGTTGGGGGGAGCTGGGGCTGCCTCACTGGGGGTACCGCAGTCAGGGGGGGTCAGGCCCCCCCATCCCGGCCTCTCCCCACCGCTGCCGGTGAGCCCCAGGGCAGAAGGACACGGTGGGGGCCCTCGGCCCAGCCCTGCCCCCCCATTTCCCTCCCATCCCATGGACGCTGCTCCCAGGACGCGACTGGATTCCACATGAAACGAGAAATCCTTTATTTTTGCCCCGGAGGAGGCACCGAGCTCATCCCTGGGCCCCGCGGGGAAGCAGCTCAGTCCCGGGGGTGACAGGGGACGGGGCTCACACGTCACCCCCGCCCCGTGCCGCTCCCTGCACCGCTCTGCCGGTGCCGATGCCAACCGGCAGCTCCGGCCCCGAGGACTCACCGCCCCTCAGCCGAGCTGGGAGCCGCGGCCGAGCCAGTTCTCCAGGATGGGCGAGTGCCCCGCGGGGCAAACCAAACAGCAGCAAGCCCCAATTATGGGCCAGGCCGAGTCCAGCTCCTTGCAGAGGCTTTTTGGAGGTGGAGAGGAGGGATCTGAGCAGTGACGCTGTCTCAAAGAGCCGGGGGCTGTGCCGGAGAGGTGCCACCAGGCAGGGCGAGGCTCAGCAACACTCGGTCCTACAAAGCCAGCGTGTCCTTGATCAGCCGGCGCATGGTGGTGGTGACCGAGGTGCCCAGGGAGTCCGTGATCTGGTAGGAGATCTTGTACAGGTAGGGCTGCACGTCCTTCAGGCTGGTGTCGAAGACGTTGTCCACCTCGGACTGCGTGGGCATCTTGGGCAGGTACTCGTGGCGGTTCATCACCTCCACGATGTTGATGATCTTCTCGCAGAGCTTCTCGCCCACCTTCTCCCGGCAGATCTGCCGCTCCTGCTCGTTAGCCAGGTTCACCACGTTCACCTTGATGGTCCAGAGCTCCCAGGGGATGCACTCGTCCGAGAACGGCCAGCGTGACTTCTTCTTCTGGTAGAACTCCAAGGAAATCTGCCCCATCCCATCACTGCCCGAGTTGCGCAACGCGTCCTGCCAGGAGAGAACATGGCCCCGCTCAGACGAGGACACAGCCCAGCCCGCAGGTTTTTAAGCTCCTGCTTTCAGCCCTGACAAGTCCCTGCGGAGCTCCCTCACCTTGAACTCCCCGACAGCCTTGCGAAGGGCCCGGTCCAGCTCCTCGGAGGAGACGCGGACATAGGCGAAGTCGATGAAGTCGCAGTCCACGTCCTGGGTGCCCACGGTGCCGATGGAGTAGGTGCCCTCCTTCTTGTAGTGGAACTTGCCGGTGCTGCGGTGCAGCAGGACGGTGTGGAGCACCGCCAGCATGGCCTCCTCCACCTGCCGACCCTCCACCGACACCTCCAGCACCTCTGCGCGGCAGTTCATGGCGGCGGCAGCGCCGGGGGGAGCGCGACGGTGGGTCCTGTGGGGAAAGAAGGAGAACGACCCCTCTACCAACCCCCTTTACCCGCTCCCTGAGGACCCTGGTGCCCTCCTGTGTGCCCTCCCCCTGCCACCGGGACCCACAGGTCCTGGTCTGGGCCCCCCACACCCCACAGGGACACAGAAGTCCCGGTGTGGGCCCTCCTCGACCCCACAGGGACCCAGAAGTCCCGGCGTGGGCCCTCCTCAACCCCACAGGGACCCAGCGGCCCTGGTCCGGCCACCCCAAGACCCCACAGGGACCCAGCCTGGGACGTCTGGGCCCCCCCCCACCTCACTCTCCCCCGGAGAGCCCCAGACCCGCCTCAGCCTCAAGGGCCCCGGTCGTCCTCGGCTCCCAGCCGCCCTCACCCGGGGTCTCGGTCCTCCTCATCCCGCGGTCCCGGCCTCTCAATTCGCGGTCCGGGCCCCCGCAGCCCTCTCCCGAGGCCTCAGCCCCGCTCACCCCGGGGCCTGCTCCTCCTCACCCGGGCCTTGTTGCCCCTCACCCAGGTCCCCGGCCCCCCTCGCCTTCTCCTGGGGTCTCGACCCCCGGCCCTGAGGCCCCTACGCCCTCAGCCTCCCCCGGGGTCCCTCCCGCGGGCTCCCGGCCGCTCTCCCCGGTCCCGGCCCCGAGCCCGGGCCCCGACCCGCGCTCACCGCCCGGGCCCGACCATCGGGCCGCGGGGAGGAGGCCAGTGGGGCAGCCCATCTATGGAGGGGGGGTCAGGACACGCCATCTCCGCCACGGCGGCGCCTCCCGCCGCAGCAGCCGCGTCTCCTCAGCCCTCACCTCCGTTCCCTTCATGCCGAGCCCTCCACGCCGTTCTCTGCGGCGGCGCGGCCTCCGTAGGGAGGGAACGGCGGTCTCCGTTCCCCGGTTCTCCCCCCCCTCCGGAGCTGCACAGTTGGTTCGTTCCGGGCTGAGGCCGCCGCCGAGCGCACAGCGCCCCCAGCGGCCGGGAGGATCCGCGGCGGTACCGGAGGGGGGTGTCCGGTGACCCCCGGTGACACCCGGTGACCCCCTCGGTGCCACCGCCCAGGACGGGGCGGGGAAGGCAACAGGGGACGAGGAGAGACCGTGGGGACAAGGGACACAGGACAGGGGCCGTGGGGATGTGGGGGCCACTGGTATGGGGACATGGGGACATGGGACCACGGGGACATGGGGACATGGGGATATATGGACACAAGGACACAGGGGACATGGGGACACATGGACACAAGGACACAAGGACACGGGGGACAAGGGGACACATGGACACAAGGACAAGGGGGACATGGGGGACATGGGGACACATGGACACAAGGACATGGGACCATGGGGAACAAAGGGAAAGGGGGGATATGGGGGAACATGGGCACAAGGACATGGGGAAAGGAGGGACATATGGACACTAGGACACGGGGGACATGGGGGACATGGGGACACATGGAAACAAGGGACATGGGGACACATGGACACAAGGACATGGGGGACATGGGGAAAGGGGGGACATGGGGACATATGGGCACAAGGACATGGGACCATGGGTTCATTGGGGACACGGGGAAAGGGGGGATGTGGGGACACATGAACACAAGGGACATGGGGAAAGAGGGGACATAGGGACACATGGACACAAGGACAAGGGGACACATGGACACAAGGACATGGGACCACGGGTACATGGGGGACACGGGGAAAGGGGGGATATGGGGACACATGGACATGAGGGACACGAGGACATGGGTCCACAGGAGCATGGTAGACTTGGGGACACGAGAAAAGTGGGGACACGATGTGGGAAACCGACCCACTGTTTTGAAACTGTCAGCTAGAGAGAACTACAACTTCCATGGGACACGTGGACACAGGGGACGCGAGGATTGATGGACATGGGGACATGAAGATGGATGGATGGACATGGGGACGGATGGGCACAGGGGCATGGGGATGCATGGACATGGGGACAGGGCGCCCTGGGAATGGGTGGGAAGGGGGACGTGGGGGACACAGGGGCACGGGGACACTGTGATCTGGGGCGCTGGCACCAGGCCCCCCCCACGCCGCCATGGGGATGCGTGTCCTGGTGTATGTAGCAGGGGGGGCTGTGGCGCGGCAGCGGGCAGCGGGCCGGGCCGTGACACACGTGTCCGAGCCCTGTGGCCCCGGTGTGGCCGGAGCCCGTCGCGGGGCTATTTTTACCTGGCCCCACTGGCACCGTCGTCCTCGTCCCTCCGGCAGCAGCCCCTGCCCAGGGGCTGGGGACAAGGTGGGCAGGGGCTGGACCTGTGCCACGGGGAGGGGACAGGGCCTTACCGCCCTGCTCTGGCCCAGCTGGTGACCTCGGGGGCTTTGGGGTGCGGGCTGGCACCGTGACGGGCACCAGGACAGGCGGCTGCTGAGCTGTGGCACGGCACGGCACGGCATGGTCATTCCTGCCCCATGGCATGGTTATTCCTGCCCCACAGCATGGCATGGCATGGTCAATCCTGCCCTACGGCATGGCATGGCATGGTCATTCCTACCCCACGGCATGGTCATTCCTGCCCTACGGTGTGGTCATTCCTGCCCCATGGCACAGCGTGGTTGCTCCTGCCCCCCCCGCCGGCACAGAGCCGTGCCATGCCGGTTGCCCACCCCGTGCCCATTGCCCACCCCGCGCCCCCATGTCCCCGCTGCACGAGCCTCTCCCAGCCCCCCCAGCCCAAGACCCCCCGGCCGCGGCCCCACCGTGCGTCAGCTCTCCCCGTGGCGGGGGCGGGCACCGTGGGGGGGACAGAGGGGCCCTTGTTGTGTCCCACCCCGGGGCCCCCCCCGGCCCCGCTCCTCAATGTGTCCCTTGTTCCAGCCCTTGGTGTCCCCATTCACATTTGCTCCAGGGCCAGGATGAAGGCAACAAGGGGGGGGGGACACACACAAATCACCCTGGCATGTCCCCCCCACATGCAACAAGACCCCCCCAACCCCTTGAGACTCTATCTGGGACCCCAAACACCATCACCACCCGACAAACCCCCCCCCCCAATCTCCCCACCTTGCCAGGGCTGGCCCTGCCAATGGCCACGTCCCCAGGGACACGGGGGGGGGACCCGGTCACGCTTCTCGGTTATTTTGGGGACGATAAATCAGGCGGGCGACAGGTGCGGGGCCGTGGCAGCCGCCGCCGCGGGGGTGAGTGACGGTTCAAGGGCAGCAGCGTGGGCAACGTGCGGCTCCGGCACCTCGGCTTGTCCCCAGCCCCCCCCCAGATCACCCTAAATTAAATATAGATATTACCCCGGAGTGGGGGACACGCGCGGACGCGTGAGAGAAACAGCCGCTTTCAGCAATTCTCAGTGTACGTACAAGTTTATATACAGAAAATGGCCAAAAGAGGAAAAAAAAAAAAAAAAGGAAAAAAAATATATAAAGGGGAGGGGGGTGAGGCTGGGGGGGCCGGAGCCCCCTCCCCACCCCCGCGCTCCCCGCTCTGTACAGGATCCGGCCGCTCGCTATTTACAACGGGGGCATTTTTACAGGGGAGAAGGGGGGGAATCACCGCGCTGGTGATGGCCCCCCCGGGGGAAAAGGCACCGGGGCTGCCGTGCGTCTGTCTGCACCCAGCACCGTGAAGGCACGTGGGGGAGCCGGGTGTCCCCGAGGGGATCCAGGTGGCCCTGGGGGGTCCCAGGCATCCTTGGGTGGTCCCCAGGCATCCCTGGGGGGTTCTCAGCATCCCTGTGGAGTCCCCAGGTATCCCTGGGGGTGATCCAGGCATCCTTGGGGGGTGATCCAGGCATCCTTGGGGGGTCCCCAGCATCCTTGGGGGGTCCCCAGGCATCCCTGGGGGGTTCTCAGCCATCCCTGGTTGAGCCCTGGTGGCACCCTGGTGGCAGCCAACCCCCTCCCACCCCGCCCCTGGCCAGGAACTCAGAAGGGCAGCGTGTCCATGAAGATCTTGTCGACGATGGGTGGTGGTGGCACCAGGTCCTCCAGCTTCAGGTAGAAGATGCGCTGGAGGCCCTGGGTGCAGAGGCTGCGGAGCTCGGGCAGTTTGCCCAGGAGCTTGGAGAGGCAGCCGGGGCGGCCCGGCTCGGCCCCCGCCGCGGCCACGTGGTCCTTCAGGCAGCCCACGATGCGGTTCTGCAGCTCCTCCACCCGCTTCGGCTCCTTCAGCCCATGGCGGTCTAAGGTTGGGGATGGGCGGAGGCGTGAGGCCAGGGTGATGGGCGCGGGGTGGGGAAGGGGGCAACGGTGGGGTCAGGGATGGGCAGTGGGTCTCACCTGTGATGATGACGAGGGCGGCGAGGCAGGAGAAGGAGGGGACGTCGACGCTCATGCGGTGCAGGCTCTGGGAGAACTCAAGGATGGCGTCGATCCACTCGCCGAAGCCCCGCACGCACTGGAGGCGGTGCAGAACCACCCCGTTGCAGAAGATGAGTTTCCCTTCCTCCGGCTTGGACCTGTGGGTGCAACCACACGTCAAGGCCCGCGGCACAACCCCGGGGCTCCCCGCCGTGCCGTGTTGTGCCGTGGCTCACCGGTACGCCAGGCGCAGGATGAAGAGCTCGAGGAAGGCTGACTCCAGCAGCAGGTCCTGGTCCTCCTTGGGCAGCTCGGCGAAGCCCTGGATCTTCTCAGCCCACTTGCGGATGACGTCCATGGAGCCGGTGAGCAGGTCGTAGAACTGCTGTACGTCCACCGAGTCCTCCTTCTCGAACTGGCACGGCACCGACTCCTGGAACTGCCGCAGGGACCGGCTCAGGATCCGGCCCCGGCGCAGCCCCGGGGTGGGCGCAGGGTGGTCCTGGCCCTACCTTGGAGTAGTCGAGCTTGGTGGCGCTGGGGATGGAGTCGATGTGCGCCCGCACCAGGGAGGTGATGAGGCTGACGGGGGACGCGTCCGACGACTGCTTGGGCTTGGAGGGCAGCCGGCCCCGCCGCCCCTTCAGGCTGTCGGTCCGGACCACTGCGGCGAGGGATGCGCAGTGAGCGCATCCATCCTCGGCACAGCCGGGATGCCCCCCAGCCCCTAACCCCAGGACGGGACCCCAGTACCTTCTTTGACCATGCCGACGGCCAGGCACTTCTGGAAGCGGCAGAACTGGCAGCGGTTCCTCCGCCGCTTGTCCACGGGGCAGTCCTTGTTGGCCAAGCAGATGTACTTGGCGTTCTTCTGCACCGTGCGCTGCGGGCGGGGAAGGAGCGGCCCGAGCTCAACCCGGGGCGCGAACAAAAGCCCTTCTGTCCTCCCCGGCCTCCCGCTCCAGCCCGGCATCCGGCTGCGCGTCCGTGGGGAGGCTTCCCGGGGCTGCGCTCCCAGCCCTGCCCCTCCCCGGGGTGACCCTCGGCATCCTCCCGCTGCTGCAAAGCATTGTGGGAACATCCCGGCCGTGGGGTTTGGGGGGGTCCCGGTACCTTGAAGAAGCCCTTGCAGCCCTCGCAGGTGCGGACGCCGTAGTGCTGGCACGAAGCGTTGTCCCCGCAGACGGCGCAACGGCCCTCGCCCGCCCCGGGGCTGCGCGTCTTGGCGGGGGCCAGCGCCGGCCCCTCCAGCAGCGGCGAGGTGGGGGCCAGGGGCAGCCCCGCGAAGCCCCCAGGGGAGCCCTGGGCCAGGGCGAAGGCGTCCGTGTCCAGCAGCCGTGGGTCCAGGCAGGCCGAGGGGCCTGGTTGCCCTTTCAGGGTCCCATGGGACCCCCCGGGGCTGGGCGCTGGGGGGCCAAGGGCGAAGAAGGGGGGTTGCGACCCACCGCCCTTGGTCGGCTCAGCCCAGGGCCGCCCGCCCTCGTAGTTCGGCGATGGGGAGTACGCCCCGAAGGAGCCGTCCCAGCCCGGAGCCTGGGGCGGCTGGAAGCCCGGCGTGGCGGGCGAGGGGACGGAGCAGGGGCTGCCGTAACAGTCCGAGCCGCTGGAGGAGAGGGTCTCGTCCGGCTGCCCACCGAAAGCACCGGGGTAGCAGCCGTACACCTGGAAGTCCTCCAGCTTGAAGGCCGCGGCGGCGCTGGGCTGGCTGCCGGCGGGCAGCTGGTAGAGGAAGGCGTCGAACTCTCCGGCGTAGCCCTCCATGAAGGTGCTGAAGCTGGGCAGGGCGGGAGCAGCTGCCAGATCCGCGCCGGCCACCTCCATAGGGAACCGGCCACCTTCGGGGCTCAGCAGCTCGGCCGGGCAGCGCTCGCAGGGGCCGGCGCCCGCCGTGCCGTACTGCGCCTGGATGCAGGGCATCTCTGCGGGGAGAGCGGGGCGTCAGCAGGGACCCCACCGCCGCGGCCCCTGCGACCCCACGGGAAGGATGGAGATGGGGAGGCGAGAACCGCGGGGGCTTCCCCGGTGCCGAAGCCAGACCCCCGGAGCCGTTGGCAGCCCAGTGGTGGCCGCCGCCATCCCCGGGAAAGGTCAGGCCGCAGCCAATGGGCGCAAAGGACATTCCCCAAAACGCTGGCTTAGCAAAGCCACCGAAAGGGAAGGAGGCAGGAATGCGGCCGGCGGATTCCCGAAACCCGGGGCTGGCCGGAGGAAGCCGGAGCCCAACCAGGGCACGAGGATCCCACTCGCCCCACCGCTCACTTCGGAGCCTTCTAGAAAAGCGACCGCAGCCAGACCCACCAGAGCCCCCCCGCTCCATCCCTGCAGCCCCCCAGCCCTGCGGCACGGATCCGGCCTCGTGTGAGACGTAACAGGAGTCCCGAGCCCAGCTGAAAGCCAAGCCAGGAGTGACCCCGATGGCAAGACGATAATGTAATTCATCTCGCAGACCTTTAAAGGTCACGCCGCGCTTGGCCCCCGGCCGCCGCGGCCCGGGCATGGCACCGCTGCCAGCTCACCCGCTGGCATCCCGGCTTCCCCCGGCCAAGTCCACGCAGCTTTCACCGGTTCCCAGAAAGCTGATACCTGCCCCAGGAACCGGGTTTAAAAATACCCAGCGTGGCTCCAGCCCTGGCACCCAGCGGGTGGCACCGGCCCTCTGCTCCCTCCCCGTAGCCCGGTGGGGTTTGTGCCCCTCTGCCGGGCACCAGGGCTGTGCCGGGTGGGTCGAAGGGTCCAGAGGTGGGGACGTGCAGCCGGGAGACACGAGGCCACGCTGGGGACGTGGCCGTGGGGGACACCGGCTCTGCCCACATGAGATGCCCACGGGAATCGTGGCTGCACGTCACCAGCCAGGCCATGCAAAGTCTCGACCCTTCCCAGCATGGGCACCACTTCCACATCCCAGCGCCTTTGTCCTTGCCTGCTGGCTGGTGGCATTTGGGGTCCCCCCCTGTCACCCCCCAGCTCCCCCTGAGCAGGCGCAGATGCCGGTGGCGGCGCCCGCGCTGCCCACGGCCTGGGCAGTAATTGCAGATTCCTGGTTGGGGAGTGCAGGCAGCTGCCTGTGCCCAGGCCTGGCGGCTGCTGCCCGTGAGGGCTGGTGGCAGCCGCTGGCACCGGGCCCTGGGCTGCGGGCGGGTGAGAGCAGCCGGTAATGCCGGGGGGGGCAACGCTGCCCACCTCCCTGCCGGCACCTGCTGCCTGCCCTCGCCGAAACGCAGCCGCTGCCAGGCCTGTGTGGGCAGCGGGGGGTCTGCCTGCACCCTCCTGCCTGCACTGCCATGTCCCCAGCCCTGCCCGCACCCTCCTGCCTGCACTGTCACGTCCCCAGCCCTGCCTGCACCCTCCTGCCTGCACTGCCATGTCCCCAGCCCTGCCTGCACCCTCCTGCCTGCACGGCGCTGCCCGCTCCGGCTCCGCGACCGCCCTGCTCGGGGCGATGCCCGGTTTGGGGGTGGCTCTGCCCCCCGCCCGCAGCCGCCGGGACCGGGGCTCTCCCTGCCTGCAGCCACCCCCGGCTCCTGGGACCGGGGATCAGCTCAAGCCCGTAGCCCGGCACGGCTGGGACCAGCCCCGAGAAACGGCTCCCGGTCCTCCCGGAGCCCGGCATTTCCCCGGGACCCCTCGGTCTGCCAGCCCTCCCCGGTGCGCCTCCTCCCCGGCTCTCTCCGGTGCCCCCGGGATTCCCGATCCCGTGCACTTTGCAGGACACTCGCCGCTCTGAACCCCCGGTGCCACCGGGACGCCTGATCCTATTCTCCCCCGGTGCCACCGGCACATCCGACCCGCTTCTCCCCCGGTGCCACCGGCACATCCGACCCTCTTCTCCCGCGGTGCCACCCGGGACAACCGACTCCACGCACTTCGCCGGACGCCCACCACCCTCAGCCCCGGTACTACCGGCACACCAACCCGTTCCCCTCCCAGTGCCACCGGGACTCCCGACCCTTTTCTCTCCGGTGCCACCGAGACACCCGACTCCTCTCCCCCGGTGCCACCCGGGACACCCGGTGCGGTGCACTCTGCAGGACGCCCACCACCCTCAGCCCCGGTGCTACCGGCACACACGGCCCATCTCCTTCCCGGTGCTACCGGCACACATGGCCCATCTCCCTCCCGGTACCATCGACACATCTCCCTCCCGGTACCACCGGCACACTCGTCCCATCTCCCTCCCGGTACCACCGGCACACCTCCCTCCCGGTACCACCGACACACCCCACCCCATGCACTTTGCAGCACACCCTCCTCAACTCTCCTCCGGTACCACCGGGACACCCCACCTCAGCTTTCCCCGGCGTGCAACCTCCGGGGACCCCCTCCCCCCAAACCCCCGTGCCCTTCCCGGTGCCCGGTGCCGTACCCGGGTACCGGCACGGCGATGCTCCGGTTCCCCGCCGCTCCGCCGCCGCCGCGCGGGCTCCGCCGGGCTCCGGCCCCGCCACTACTTTCTCTTAAGCGCTCGGTGACGCGCGGGGCGGCGCGCGGGCCCGTGACGCACGGCGGGGCGGTTCCGGCGGGGGCGCGGCCGTGACGCACGCGGGGTTCCATTGACGCAACCGCGGCGCCCGCGCTAAAAATACCCCCGTGGCCCCGGCTAAAAATAGCGCGGGCTCCCCCCGCACCCCGGCCCCGCCGCCACCGGGGTGTCGGTACCGGGATGCCCCGGTACCGGTGTGCCATCGCTGCAGGTAGCCGGATGCTGGCATCACCCGGTGCCCCGTTGGTACCGGTGTCTCTGGTACCGTTATCCCCGGTGCCTCCGTGCTTGGTGGCCGCTTGGTGCCGGTATCCTCAGAGCTGGTATTCACGGTGCTCCCATCCTCGGTGGCCCGCCGGTGCCGGTGGCCCCAGGACTGATATCCCCGGTGCCCCGCCGGTGCCGGTGTCCCCAGGACTGATATCCCCGGTGCCCCCGGGACTGATATCCCCGGTGCCCCCATTTTCGGTGCCCGTATCGCCGGTATCGCCGGTGTCCCCCCGGTGCTGGCATCACCCAGTGCCTCCATCCTCGGTGTCACCTTAGTGCCGGTATCTGGTACCGTCATCCCCGGTGCCACGTCGGTGCCCCCATCCCCGGTGCCCCCAACCTCGGTGCCCTCTCGGTGCCGCTATCCCCGGTGCCGGTATCGCCGGTGCCTCCATCCTCGGTGCTCCCTCAGTGCCAACATCGCCCTTGCCGCCACCTCCGGTGCCCCTTTGGCACCGCTATCCCCGGTGCCGGTATCCCCGGTGCCCCCACCCTCAGTGCCGGTGTCCTCGGTGTCCCCTCGCTGCCAGTACCCCGGTGCTGGCATCCCCGGTACCCCCTTTGTGCTGGTATCTCCGTAGCCGTTATCCCCGGTGCCCCCATCCCCGGTATCCCCACCTCCGGTGCCCCTTGAGTTCTAGCATCCCGGGAACCCCCATCCCCGGTGCCCTCCGGTATCCCCGGTGCCGCTATGCCCAGTGTCCATCTAAACCCGCATCTTCGGTGCTCGGCGTCCCCGGTGCCGGTACCCCCCGGTCTCCTCTGGCTCAGTCGCAGCCCCTCGGCGGGACCCCACGTTCCCCCCGGCCCCCGCCCCCGGTCCCGGCGGGGAGACCCTGGCCGGGGCTATGGAAAGAACGGCGGCTGCTGGCGGGCGCCCAGCGCCGGGAACACCGCCCGCGGGCTGGAAAGATGAGCTCAGCCCGTGCGGGGCCGGCGAGAGGGCGAGGGACAGGCGGGGAGGGAGCCGGTACTCCCCCCGGTACCCCCTCCGGTACCCTCCCCGGTACCCTCCCCGGTACCCCCCCGGCGCCCACTGCCAGGGGTGAACCGGGGGTTTTAGGGTACGCGTCCCGCCGTGCGCAGCCGTCCTCCCCCGGGCTGGCAGCCCCATTCCGTGCCCCCCCCGTTAGCGCCCCCGCCTCCCGCTCCCCGTTCCTGCCATCCCCGTTAGTGCCACGGCCCCTCCGGGGGAGCGGAGCATCCCTCGGGCCGGTGCCGCCGTGTCCCGGGAGCCGCAGCCCCGCTCCGGGGGTTGCGTGTCGAGCGTCGGGACGCCCCGGGGGGGGGCCCGGGGAGGAGCTGCCGGGACCCTCCCCGGTGCCCGGCTTCACGGGAACCCCTCGCGCTGGCCCCGAGAAGAGCGGCGAACGGGGAAGCCCGGCACCGGAGAGGAGCGGGGGGATGCGGCACCGGGAGACCGGGGTGGGGGGCACGGAGGTACCGGGGGGTGACGGCCCGGGGCCAGGAGCCGCCGCCGCCTCCTCCCGCCGCCCGTTACCTCGCTCCGGCCCCGGCTCCCGCCGCCGCCCGCCCCAACCGGGGGCCCCGTGACGTCACACCTGGCCGCTGACGTCCCCGGGATCCCGAGGCATCACCGGGGCCGCCCTCGCGGGGATCCCCCGGGCTCGACCGGGACCTGTTGGGGTCCCCCGCGGCCGGTACCGGGGGTCAGCCCGGGGCTGCAGCCGGTGCCAGCCCGGGGGGAGGACGGCCAGGAGCCCCCCCCGGGACAGGGTCGGGCGGGGGGTCCCGGAGCTGTCGGGGGTCCCGGAGCTGATGATGGGGGTCCCAAAGCCACCGGGGCCGCAGAGCGTGGCCGGTCACAGCCCCCTCGCTCGGTGCCCGAGCCGGTGGCGGGAGGGTGACGCCGGCAGCCCCCGCACCGGGATTAGCTGTACCCCGGGAGAGGCCGCGGGGCCCGGCAGAGCCCGGGGGAGGAAAGAAACCCGAGCCCGGTCACCCCGGCAAGGCCGCGGGGGGAGCCCCGACTCGCACCGGCCCCGGGGTGCCGGGTCCGCCCTAACACCGGGGTGAGGACACGGGGGACACCGGCCGGCTCGTCCCGCTGGCCCCGGGGCCCGGGCGGGTGGGGCCGGGGGCTGCGGGGTGCCCACGGACCGGGGGGGTGTCGGTGTCGGGGGCCGCACGGTGCCCACGGACCGGTGCCCCCCCCGCCCCGGGTCTATATTTGTCGGTAATGACAGGGCTGCTCCGGGGCGTTCCCCGCCGCCCCCCCGGCACCGCCGGTGCTCACGCGTGACCCCCCCCACCCGGCCCGGACACCCGCGGCTCCAGGCCGGGGCTATAAAAAGCTCAGCGTGGGGCGGCAGCTGCCGCGGGGGGGTCCCGTGATGACCGGAGAGGGACCGGGATGCCCCGACCCTGGCAGCGGGGGCGGCCCCGGGAGCCAGACCATAAATGTCCCGGTGCGGAGCCGTCCTGGAAGTGGGACAAGGGCGGGAGAGCGGCGAGGAGCCGGCTGGGCCCGTGCACACGCGTGTGCACACGCATGATACATGTGAGCACACGCAGCCCTGCAGCGTGCACGGGATACGTGTGAGCACACGCATGATACATGTGAGCACACACAGCCCTGCAGCGTGCACGGGATACGTGTAAGCACACGCAGCCCTGCAGTGTGCACAGGATACATGTGAGCACATGCATGATACATGTGAGCACACGCAGCCCTGCAGCGCGCGCACACGTGCAGGTGCAGCTCTGTCGTGCACGCACGCGTGTGCACATGGCCTGCAGCACGTGCATCCCTGCAGCACATACATGTGGCATGTGTGCCCACGCAGCGCGCACACGACGCACACGTGCACAGAGGCGTGGATGTGGCCTCACAGCACACGGATGCGGCATATATAAGCACGCCCATGCAGACGCACACCCACAGCACACGTATGTGCACACACAGCCCTGCAGCACACGCGTGCGGTGCGCATGTGTGCACAGACAGGCACACACAGCCCTGCAGCGCACACACGTGATGTGTGTGTATATGCAGCTCTGCAGCACACATACATGTGACATGTGTGTGCACACAGTCCTGCACACGTAGTGTGCACGTGCACAGGCACACACATATGGCACATGCAGCACATACACACACGTGCATGCATGCCACACACATGGCCCTGCAGCATACATACATGTACACACATGTGCGCACAGCCATGCAGCACAGATGCGCAGCACACAGGGCCCTGCACCACACATACATGCACACACATATGCACATGCAGCCCTGCAGCACACGTGTGTCCTCACATCCCCATGTTCTCATCCGAAAAACCCCCAGCAGCCCCCCCGGGGTGCTCAGACCTGGGGGGTCCCCCCAACACGCAACAGCCTGGCCAAGGGTGGGCACAAGCTGGGAAGGGGAAACTGAGGCACAAGAGCCTCGGGGCTGGCACAGAGCATCGTGCAGGACCCCCCTCCACACCCAGGGGTGCTGGTGGGGACGGCTGCGGGGGCTCCGCGCCCCCCGAGACCTCTGGAGGCTGCTTCGGTGGGGCTGGGGGGGGGGACCCCCCGGTGCCCGTCCCGCTCCCCGCTGGCGGAAGGGCTCGGGTGGGACCCGCTTCCCGCCGGCTGCCGGAGGAAACGGGGCAGGAAGGGCCTGGCCGGGGCCCCGCAGCACCGGGACACGACCCACGGCACCGGGTGGGGGGCACACGGGGGGTCCCCGGGAGCGCACGAAGGGTCTGAGGTGACATCGGTCACACCAAGGTCTTCCTGCCCGGAGCCCAGTGGGAGAGCAAAGGGGTCAGCGTGGTGGGGCAAAGCCCGGGGGGGGTCCCCAGGAGGACACGGCCCCCCCCCAGAACCCATCCCTGGTCCCCACTGGGGGTCTGAGCCCCCCCTCAAATCAGAGCCACACGCCGCTGCAAAAAGTCTCTGTATTGGCAAGCGCCGGACAGGCCGGTGCGGTACAAAAACCCCTGGGGTGGGGGCAGCGGGACCCCCGCAGCCGCCCAAAGTGGGTGGGGGCACACAGGGCCCCCCCTCCAGCCCCCCAAATGAGGAGGGTCCCCTATTCCTGAGATGAGCGGTGCCTTTGTGAGCCATCCCCACGTCCGTCCCTCGGTGCCACGACGCCCAGGCCTCGGAGGGGTTGGGGGGCTGAGCTGGGGCCGAGCCCGGCTCCTTCCAGCGGGTGGGGGACGCGCAGCCCCCCACCCCACAATAAATAACCAGCTATGCCCGGGGAGGGGGCTCCGGCTAGAGGTGACTCTCCTCCTCCTCCAGCGCCCGGTTCAGTCCCGGGATGAACTTGAGCAGGCGGTGGCGGAAGCTGCTGTGGCGGCTCTTTCGGGGGGCGGTCGCCCCCTCCCCGGGGTCCCCGGCCCGGGCCCACAGTCGCCCCGCAGCCCCCGGCCCCCCCGGGCACTTGAGGCTGGCGCTGCGGGCCAAGGACGGCCGGGGTCGCGGTGGCGGGGGGGTGGGTCCCCCCTTGTCCTTGTCCCCATCCTTGTCCCCATCCGTGACCATGTCCTTGACCTTGTCCCCATCCTTGTCCTTGTCCCCATCCAAGGAGTCGCTGGAGGCGAAGACGCAGGTTTGGTACAAAGAGTCGTCGCTGCCGCTGGCGCGGGGGGAGCCCCCGGGCAGCCCCCCATCCCCCTGCAGGCACCACCGGATCGACTCCAAGGTGTCGTAGATGCTGGGGTCCTTGGCCACCACGCCTGCCAGGGGGACATAGAGCGGGAAGGGTCGGGGGAAATGAGGGGGGGGTCGTCAATGGGTGCCCCCCCCCTCCCACCCCCAGGCCCCCACTCACCCCGCACCAGCCGCTGCTCCTGCACCATCAGCGAGCGGTACTCCCCCCACTTCTCATAGAGCGTTTGCTGCAGGGAAGCAGAGGGGGGTGAGAACCCCGGGGGGGGGGTGTCCAGCTCCGTGACCCCCACCCACACCCCCCCCCCCTTTGCCCTTCCAGCCTCCCCCTCCTCACCTTCAGGTATTGCAGCCGGGCCTCCAGCTCGGCCCTGCGGATGGACGTCCCATAGAGCGTGTCGAGCCTGCGGGGGCAGCAGCCGTCAGTGCGGGGGGGCTGGGGGCCCCCCAGGACCCCCCTGCACCCCCCCAGCTCACCGGAGCACGTTGCCCGAGCTCTTGATGATCTCCACGATCTCCCGGTGCCGGATGCCCTCCACGTTGAGCCCGTTCACCCCCGTGATCGTGTCCCCTGGAGAAGGGTGGGGTGGTGGGGGTGGGTTCAATGATGCTGGTCCCCACTGCCGGGACCCCCCCCGGACCCCCCCGGGGATGTGCTCACCAGCCTTGAGTCCCGCTGCCTCAGCCGGGCTCCCGCCGTGCACCCGCCACACGAAGGTGAACATCTCCACGCTGTTCCTGTCCTGGTGGTGCAGCCCGTAGGTCTGA
>JAVSBS010027320.1:0-19386 GCA_033124195.1 Coracias cyanogaster | reverse complement strand
ACTCTTGTCAGTGGTGCCAGTGACAGGACAAGGGGCAACGGGCACCAACTGGAACCCAGGAGGTTCCATCTGAACAGGAGGACAAAATTCTTTCCTGTGAGGGTGTCCAAGCCTGGCCCAGGCTGCCCAGAGAGGTTGTGGCATTGCTTCCTGCAGCTCGGGTGCTGCATGTGACCATCCTGGCCCCATCCTGGACCTGTTGACATCTCTGGGGCCAGCATCAGACTGTGCTCTGGGGCATCTCAGCCCCGTACCATGCCCTGGGAGCAGGGCAGGGACCTGCGCAGGGGAAAGCTGTGACCGCGACACTGACCTTCAAGTTCCACCTCAAATGCTGCTCCCCACCTTCAACCCCACCTCGGCAACTTCTTCAGACCCAGCCTGGTGCTAATGCGACGGCTGCTACAAGCCTGGTCCTAAAACTATTCCAGCTGCATGGGTATACTGGGCATAACTGGTGAGGTTTTGGTAGGGAGAGGGTGCCCTGTGGGGGGGGAGGCCACGGACTGTCCCCTGCCAGTTCCACTCAGCTCCCCCACGGGTCTCCTAAGGGAAGCAGGGGTATTTCTTCTCAGGGTGTTTATTTGTCTTTAAAACCAGAATCAGTCATTAATAGGTGGTTAATTGGCAAATAAAATTCATTAAAATTCCATGAAAGAGCAAAGTGCATGGGCGGGGCAGGTTTCTTGCCCATCCCTGTCGGCTTCCTATCAAATTCCTCATCAAAACGCGAAGACCTTCAAGATAACCATCGGGTTGCCTGTTTTCAGGGGAGGAAATCACCACTGCACCCCTGCGAGCGAGTGTTTCTGCTGCCCTTGCCTCACCCGGGCTGACAGCTCCCGGCTGTGCCCATCCCAAGTGCAAAATCCCCGAGACATCCTCTGCTGTAGGCTCTGCAGCATCCCAGAGCTTCTGCAGAGGCAGGAAGGGTTTTCCCTTCATCTTCAGGTGTGACCTCCTTCAGGGGAGGTGATGTCAGGGGCCAGCCACGCTGGCTGGGGACACGGGACCTGGGTCGGACACTCGCCATGCCCGGGGTGCCTTCGTGCGGGTGGTGAGTCAGGCAGCCAGGCTCCCCAGGGTCCACCCTTGAGCGGTAGCCAACGGGCTTGCAAAGCCCTTCTTCTGGGAGGGGAGGGTTTCTCCAGGAGACCTCAGTTGCCTTTTGCCCGGTCCTAATCAGGTCAGCAGAGGAAAATCGGGAGTGGTAGAGGAGGGGAGGGAGGGGTGCTGCCGAACACGGCCCTTCTGAAACCGAGCCAATGTGCAGTGAGAAGCCCACGGCTTGAAGGCAAAGAGCAAAACCACAGACGCTGGAGCCCAGGGGAGGGAAAGCCTTTGACTCTGCTCCATGTTCCCAGCTACGTTTATGATCTCTATCCAGTGACGTTCCGGGGCTCTGGCCTCCTGAAGATGTACATGTTTAGAGTGTGCCAATGCATGGAACGAGGCAGAGCTAAGGCTCTGGGAGCCTGACTCGGGATTTCTCGTGTCTCATGCAGCGTTTCGCCAGGACGGGAATATCCTGCCCATTGGAAAGCGCAGGGTTTTAGATGAGCTGCGGGAATCCCCTCCTTAATGTGGGAAGGTTTTCCGCTACCTGGGAGATAGACACCAAGGAAGAATGAGGGCATGTTTCATCAGCTGGCCCTTTGGAAAATAATTCCAGGTGGTGCCTGGGGATTAGGCCAGGGCTTAGCACCACTGCACCTCCAAAAGTGTCCCAGGCCCCCCAGGAAGCAGGGCCACAAATCACCCCACGTGCACGGCCAGCGCCCACCTTCAAAGGAAGAGATCCAGCTGCTGAATCACTGCAGGTCCCCATGATGCTAAGCCTTCCTTTTGAGGGTTTTCCATGAAAAAAACCCAAAGCCAATGACATTTCAGCTCTGATCAAGCAGATCCGTGCTTGATCTGCAAAGAATAAGGCCACGGGTGGGGGGAAGAAGACATAAAGTTCTTTGGAGAAAGGGGACTAAGGTTGAAGATATGATACCATCACAGAGAAGGTGGGCTGGATGTCAGGAACTGGTGAGGGGAAAGGCCGGAGAACCTATTTGCTAAAGCACAAGCGCATCTTCACTCGTATCCCCAGCGAGGGGTGTTTTACCCGTGCGGATTTACCAGCCCTCGCTGAGGGCTGTTCTGCCAGGACACAGGCGGCACTTGTCTTCAGGTAGAACAACAGGGACATTTAAACCACCTCCAGACATTCTCCTGCTGGACAATGGGATTTTGTCGGGGTCTGCGGGAGAAAGAAACGGGCTTTTCCACTGCCATCAACCAACCGGGTACGCGAGAGGCGACTGGATTGTCTCTGTGGGTGGATACACTTTCAGGGCCACTTTGCGAGGCTCATTAAAGCCGAATTCGGTGTTTACCCGAACTGAAGCTATTTTGTGAGCCCTAAATTGGCAGGTTCGCTGTTTGCCGGGCGCTGGGGTGTTGGCGGCTTGAGGGTAGGATCAAAGTGGTGCACGGCCTCAAACACACCCCTTTCATCTTCAGACTCCTTTGAAGGAGGGCTGGCAGAGCTGCCGGCTCAGGAAGAATTTAAACATTCCTGCAGAGATCATATTTGTGCTCTTCTCTTTTGAAAGGCAAAGGATGGAAGGGACCTGCCGGGCCGTTCGCCCGCTCTGCGCATTTGTCAGCATTTTGTCTACGTTGCAACACAGCTAGTACTGGGGGGGAGGGGGGGTCTTTCCTTTTCCAGCTGGAAACAAGTCACTGGAAGGAAAGTTTTGCTGGTATTCAGCACTTCTCCTCCCCTTTATTAATGAAGCCACGAACGTGTTTGTCTCTGCGCAATCCGTTTCGGCCACCGCCGGGGTGTTGCGGACGGGAGGTGGTCCCTGGCCCGCGCTCCCTGGGGCCACGGGGCAGCCCCGCTGCGCACAGAAGCGCCGAGCAGCATTTCGAGCCCACGCACCAGCTCGCAGGGGCTCACCCATTGTACGGTTCAGCCAAGTCAGCGTTTGCTTGTCAGGCTGCCGCTCCGAGCCAGCCGCTAACAGGGGGGACGTGCCCTCTCCTCCGCTTCTGGAATGAATCCGCCGCCCCAGCCCATGCTGGAGCTGATGCTCAGGATGAAGAGGGGTTACCCGCTGCCCTCCCCAGAGCAGAGCTCTTCCGGGGAGCCAAGGTGCCCGTATGTCACGGCGACGGGAGAGTTATAAATGGCTTTGGCAGACAAACGTGCAATGGCTTTGAATCAGAAAGCACCCGATGCCTCCTAGATTGCAAGCAGGGCAGCGAAGCCGCAGAAGGAGAGGCCTCTTTCTATCACAAACAAAACTGTCACAGAAGGAGAAAAGGAAAGCGAGCAGCTTTGCGCTTCAATTAAATGACGACATCTCGTTCTGTCGTACCCCCTCTCCTCGGTGGCACACACACGCTCGCCATGCAGCTCACCGGGGGCCAGGGGGACGCCTTGCCCCGGGCAGTCGCGGCGTGCGGCGTTTGCCCACACACTTCGACCATCGCCTGCTTCTCTGGAGAGAGACCTCGGAGGCAGCAGTGTTGGAAAAGAGAGAAAGGCAGAAGGGTAGGGGGGCAGGGAAGAGAAGAGAGGAGCGGGGCCCTTTGCTAACACTCTTCTGCGCAAGCTAATGCATCCGCTCTTTTTAAGAAACATCCTCTGGCTTGACAGCAGCAGCTGAAGCCCTGGCTGGGACAGGCAACCTCCAGCACTGCCTGCGTTTGTTTGTGATCTGCACCAGCCTCCCACCCGCCCGGGAGGCACGTCATCCTGAGCCAGCCACCACAACCTGCCCCGGCGATGGACACGCAAAGCCCGGCACCCCAAATCCACCCCCCCATGGTGTGGTACAGCTCGTCCGCTCCCGGTGCCTGCTGGCAGCCAGGCAAGGGAAAAAAACAACAAAGCCACTACCGCTGAAAGGCCACCTTGACGGAAGCGAGTCCTGTCGTGGCCTCTTTGGGTGAGGGACCCCAGCGCCCCGTGCCCCTCCCGGGCCCCGCAAAGGCAGCACTCACAGCTCGGTGCATGTTGGACGTCGGCAGCGAAGCCCGGCGGATTCCAGCGCAGAGCTAAAAGAGGAGAGCCATCAGACGGCCTTTCTCAGCACTGGTTGCACAGCATACAAGATCATGTTTTGATTACAAAAGCCTCGTCTGGGCTCCCAGCCAAGAGCACTGGCTGCCTAATATACCAGGCACAGACAGGGTTTGGAGTGCCTGTGTCCTCCTCTCCAACCTCACTCTCTTTTTAAAAGAAACACTCCCCTTTTTCCCCCCCTCCTGACTCCTTTTAACTTTCCGGTGCCACAAGCCCTCGTTCAAAGTGGGAGAAGCTGGTTGAACAATGCAAAATGCATCAGGCGAGCAGCTTGACTTCGCTTGGTGGCCATTGATGCGGCCGCGTTATTTGTTATGCATGGTGAGCAGCATGCCTGGCAGGGGAGCAGGAAAATATCCGGGGTCCTGGATGGCTCCTGAGGGCCAATGTGTGCATGAGCCTTCATGGGAAAACAAGGGCTGGATTTGCCTTTTGCTGCTTAGCTTCAGTATTCTCCTCACTTTTAAAATGCGCCTTTCTTTGTGGGTGGGAGCAGAAGCGATGCGGCGGGGTGGGCATTACCAGCAGCACCATAACCAGCAGAAAGCACAGAGCCACAGGAGAGCGGCCCCTTGTAAGTCCTGTCTGAAAGGTGCAAAAAGGACCCCCAGAAAGTCACAAATAGTGGGGCTGTGGGAGAAGGGGCAGCATTCATCTGCTGTCTCTTGGGTTGCCACGCTGGAACTCTCATCTCAGCACCATGGCCTGGCTGTGGGATATGTCCTTCCTCAGCGTGGACTGTCTGCCCTTCACCTCAACCGCCAAGGGACCCAGAGGAGCAAGAGATGAATGGGAGATGGAAGCACACAGGGGAACATTTTGTTGCCCAAGGACTGATGCACACCCCAACCTTACTGAGGCCCCTGCTCTTTTGGTTATGTTAAAAAACCCAAGCAGGCCCACTGCTCCGAAAATCCACAAAGTTCAACCTGAAACCCAGCATGGTTCAAGAGAAGCCTTCAAAAGACTGTGAAGAACTGTGACTCTGGCCCCTGCTCTGCGCAGAGCTCCAGCTATAGGAGATCAGGACTAAGGCACTACAGGAGCTGGAAGCGTGGCTTAGTAAAAGCGCTTAGAGGAGAAGACTGACCCATGTTAATTAGTAGCTACTCAAATGATGAAAGGAATTTGAAACCATTTCCCAGGCAATGCCTCTGGATTCAGGCTTGACGAAGGAAATGAAGACTCTGCTGTGGATGGAAAACTGGGAAAAACACAAAAGAGCTTTGCTAGAGTCCAAGAGCTTGTCATGAGGTTTGTGATGGACAAGCCTGTGCAGGAGGTGTGGAGCCACGCGGGGCTTTTCCTTGCCCTGGGAACACAGGGAGCTGGGAGGATGGTGCTGCCTTGGGTTTCTGAGCTGGCACAGTCCCTCGTGGGGGTGGAGAGGTGGCCTGGTTTTGGCTGGGCTGGTGGCTGCAGGGACAAGGTCAGCCCTGAGAGATGCTGCTGGGCTGAGTCAGGGAGTCAGTGATCACGGAAACACTTTTTCCAGCGATGGTGCTTTGTCCTGTTTGTATGCTGGAGATGTTCCTGGGCTCAAGGAGCCTGCACACGCTGCTAACACCTGGGGCCAGCCCAACGCAGAGATCCCCACCATTCTCCCCTGTTCTTTGCACAGTGGGTCCCCTGGATCACACAGTAGTTAAGGGACCACGTCATGCCCAGCTTGTCAATGCTTAAGCTAAGTCCTCATAAGGAGTTTCTACAGACCTCATAGCCATGGCACCCTAGTCTCTGCTGTTATCAATGGTGTGGCCAAGCTCTTCCAGCAAGGAGCAGTGCCATGAGCGGGCATGAAGAGCCCCAAAATTCCTTTGCCTTTGCTAATGTCTCTGGAGAGCAGCAGTTACCCCCAGGGCAATGTCGGCTGCTCTACTGCCCTCAACACAGAGAGATGACATTTCTCAGCTGTCCTTTACCATGGCTGAGTGGCATAAATGACAAGCATCTATTTCTGCATTGTCTTGTGAGACCGATGAGAAGATGAATGCTTGGTTAACTCTTCGGACACAGAAACCCAGGGGCAAAACGGCTCAATCAAGCAAACAGCATCTGCAGCGTCAGCAGCGGTGCAGAACAGGCTGGTTTGGGGACCTGTTTGTGCTCTTGGAACACTCACAGGACGTGGAAAGCAGAATCTTACAAACACGCCGAGATTTATGCGTTCTATATGTGCACATACATTGGCATATGCCTGGCATCACGGCCAGAAAGGACTGCAATAATGCCACAGCTGTCCTCAACTTGAGGGCTTGCTCTGAACTGTCAAAAACTCTGGTTTGCTCTTAAGTGCAGCGTCAGCCCCAAGATTGGCACTTGCCTTCGGGCCTGTGCCTACCTCAGGGTAAGGGCAATTCTCCAGGACCATCGTCCTGGCACCAGGGAGCACCAATACCCACAGGTCTGCCACTTGGGAAGGAGGGGACCCAAAGAAAATCCTCATCCTGCTCCAGTGAGAAGGTCATGCTGGATGCAAGACACTTTGGGGGTCCTGCAGGCCCTCAGGACACACTGAACCCCGTTCGCACGAGCACCTCAGTGGCTGGAGCACATCCGTGCTGCTCCCAGGCAGCTGGTAGCAGCTATCTCCCAGCACACAGCAACCTGACAGAGCGCTTCAGACAGCGAGTGATTTTTACGTCCATGTGTGGCAGGAAGGACGTTTGGCAAAACCAGCTTAATTACTCACTCAGGAATTTGTCCACCTCCCCTAGAGCTAATCCCTTTATTCTTCTAAAATCGCCAGAAGACCTTTAATAGGCAGGGTGGCCCAATTCTGGGCTCTTTATTGTGCGCTGGCTGCTGTGGACTGGCTTGTGCCACCTCTGAAGCTTACCCAGCGCACAAGCTGCGGGGTGTGCCCAGCATGGATAGCCCAGGCTGGCTCTCCGGCTGCTGCTTCATAGGGAGGGGATGTGTCAGCTCTTGCTGAGTCCTGGCAGCCCTTGAAGGAGCAGCCCTGGGGCGGACAGTAGCTTATCTTCAGGGACGCCTGAACGCTGGAGGAAGCAAGAGGACACCAGGGGATTTTTGCTGCGTTGCTGTGCCTCAGTGACCTCCCTTAAGCACAGCCTCCAGCTGCCTACTTGGAGGCCCTGCTCTCCACTCAGGGCAAAGTGTGCTGGAGATTTTTCTGGGGCAAAGGAAAGAAATCAGGGCAACGATCTGTCCATCTTGTGCTGGTGAAGCAGTGTCTTTCTGTAGCTGTGTGCTGAAAGCCTCTCCGGTTCAGTTTCAGCACAAAGAACCATCTCTGACAGGAGTCCACACTCTGCCCGCTCCAAGGCAGCATTCAGCAGCTTGCAGAAAGTATTGCCCACATTTTGACAGCAAGACTCCTTGGTTCTTCTCTGTCTCTCTGCCTTACACAAAGGGCGAAGGAAAGAATCTGATTCCTCAATAAACCCAAAACTGACTGCCCCAAGAAGCATTCCTGGCATCCCTTCGTCAGCCCTTCTACCAGCAGGAACCTCCTTGGCTTGAAATCCTTCTTTTCTTTGCTTTTGCACTCCGGAAAACTCCTCCAAGACCACTCAGTCCCAAGCTGCCACTTTTCCCAAGTGCACTTCACCCATCTTCATCTTGGCTCCTCTCCATTCTTTGCACGATCGCTCTTTAGTCAACAGATGGCACTCGGTAACTGCTGGGAGAAGCTGGGAGCCAGCTGCCAAAAAGCCCACTGCAGCGGGAGCGTGAAGGCTGGCTGGCCTGGGAGGCTGCTTTCATATCGTGTGTCGGGACTGCAGATGAGCTGTGTGGCCAAGTTTCAGAGGCGCTCCCGCACACGGCCGTACACCGTGATGAACCAGCAGATCATGCTGCCTGAGGCTCCTGAGCAGAACTAGCAACCTCTCTCCAGGCCTGTTGGACAGAGCGAGGGATGGGAACACGCAGTACAGCAAGGAAGAGTTTTCCTGCAGCCTGGAGACATCTCTCCTCTCAACCACAGAGCAAAGTTCCCTGCAATAAGCAAACTCCTCCTTTGCCTCCCTCTCTCACGCCCAGCTCTGGTCATTTGGCCAGCTGCAACTGCAGGATCAAAAGGCGTTTGAGGCGTTTACTCCAGCCAGCCTGGAGAAAGGTCATGGGAGATTAGCGAGACTTGGAGGAGGGACCAGCCAGGAACCTTAAACAGGCTTTAGCTGGAGAGACTCAGGGATCAAAGGACTGCTGAGACATTAATTTTTAAATGTATCAATATACAATTAAAATGAGGACTATCAGCAGTAGTTAAAGAACATAATGGCAGCCTGGTCCTGCTTAAGTTCAGCGGTGTTCAAAGCTGCCTGTGGGTGCCAAGGGGCTGCCTTCCCACAGGCAGAGCAGCCCTGTTCCTGTTGAAGGACACGTTGGTCTCCTCTTCTCCCATCCCTGCGCATCATCCCAGCCTGCAGGTTCCTGCCCCAAGTCCTGTGGGTGAGATCTGTGCCCACCCACGTTCAATGCCGCCTTGAATAGCTCACATTCTCATCACCCCACCCAACATTTTCTGCACCTGAAAAACATGTAATTCTACTGTAGGGCCTCTGGAGCTGAGTGAATGATAAGAGGACCTGTCCTCTTGGTTCCTCCCACTTCCAGGCATGCACAACAGGGCCAAGTGCAGGCTTGCTGACCCCATTTGCTACCCCAGCCCTCAGATGTAGGACACATGGCCCGGCCTCGGGAGGGGTGCTGGGCTGTGGGAAGTGGCCAGGACAGCCAGTCAGGCAGGTTTTTTTCATCTTTTATGGAAATGGGCTCTGTGGGGGAAGCGTGGAGAGCTGCAGACAGCAGCCAGTTCGCCCTGGGTGAAAGCTTGTCATCAGCAGGGACAAAGGGAGGTTCCCCATTCCAGCCCAGATCTAGGAGAACGTGGGAAGCCCAGTGGCCCATAACTTGTAGTTTGCAAGCTGCAAATGAGCATGCCCTTTGTAACTACAAAAAGTCAAAATTATTTGAGACAGGGCAGCTTTGGAGCTACACCAGTAGCAACAAGACCCACTTCCAGTCTGGTGCAGGAAGAAAGAAGTGGCAAACTCAGCAGCTTCTCCATGTCCACGAGCACTTCTCATCCCAGCCAAGCCGAATTAAAACCTAATAAACCACTTCCCTTTGCCAGCAGAACTCAAAAGCAAACTCCAGAGAGCAACCTTGGCTCCAGGGTCTACACCGGACTGAAGACTCTTTGGGGACTCCAGCGGCATCACACGGCGCCGATGCTGCACGGCTTCGGGCTGGGCGCTGCTCACAGCGAGACAGGCTCCGCTCGCACAGGGTTAAGGTGTGGAGCCAGCTTGGAGAACAAGCCCAGGAAAAGGACAAGGGTCAGCCTGAAAGAGACACAGAGATGCCTGAGAAGGGAGGAGGTGAGAAGGAAAGTCAAGGTGACAATTAAATATTAAAGGACCAGTTCAACAATAATTAATACTGGGGTGGAGAGAAAGGGTGGAGGTGCACAAAGCCCTTGCAGACACTTGCTGCGCTGTGCCTGGCTGCTGAGTACTTCACTCAAGTGGCAGAAAACTCTTGAAATTGCAAATAATCCACGCTTCAAGGGGATGGGAATCACAACTCAAGAGGGTGAATTAAAACCCAGCTGGAGACGCTGGTCCTTCTCCCAGCTACGGCCAGAATTTGAGCCACGTTGGCCTTATTTCAACCCTTGTGCAAGCTGAGCTCAGGTTGTGATAAATGTGTATCACGTTTACCGAGGTCCTAGAGGAGAACATGCAATCGCTCCTGGGAGGTCTCCTAACGGAACACATGGCCTCACACTCAGAAAGTTCAAAACACATGGGGAGCCATCAGATGCGCTTGCCCTGCTCTTACTTTTCCCTGGGCATCCATTCAGGCCTCCCTCCTGAGCTCCTGAGCTCCTGAGCTCCCTCCACTGGGAATGTGGACATTTTATCGGTCCTTCTGATGGTCCCTGCAGCGTGTCTGACCCTGTTGCTCAGGGCTGGGGACACTGTGCAGCCCTAACACAGGGGATTCGTGCGGGCTAAAATACAGGGGTTAGAACTGGGTTTATAAAAACTAAAAATTCCGTTTCCTTTCTCCCTTGCATATGGTGTTTCCTTCAGTAGGCATTGATTAAATAATACCCTTCCTCTGACCTGTTGTTATTCAAACCTTTTATCGGAAAAGGTTTGGAACAAACATTTAAAGATGTCTTTTTCTGGAAGCATCAGCTGAAATACTTTGAGATTTCTGAAGCTCAGTTTCTAACCAAAAAAAGCAGAAACATTTCAATTATTTCAGAGATGGAACCTTCCCTCTCCACTCATTTACTTGCTCTGGAGCCAGAACATCGGCTTTTCATCCCCCATGGCTCTGATCCTCCTGAAATGGGCCATTTCAGCCAATTTCCTCTCCAAAATATCAACCGGATCATCCCTGGATGACACAGACTCACTGTCACTGATGCCAGTGGGACAGAAGAGCTTGGTTCTTGCTGAATCCTGCGAGTCCTGCGGGGCAAGATGAGACTGGCACAGGCAGGGATCAGCAGCTTACGGCCAGCTCTGCTCGCTTGAGTTCTCCCCATGCAGGGGAGCGTGCAGGAGCCAGAGCAGCTGTAATCTTGCAGGATCCAGCTCTAAAGCTGGCATTTGTGGTATGAGTAGGTTCAGAGTTGTTATTATGAAGTAGAAAGGGGAAATTCACGGCTAAATACAGGTTGAGGGACTGGATCCTGGTTAATTCCCTGCTTGTGATGGCCCTGGGCACACAATGGATCCGCGAAGGCTCAGAGGACTAAGGAAATTGCTTGTGCCAGCAGCACTACGTAGCTTACAGGAGGCAAGTTAACAGTAGCTCAGCTCTGATCAGCAATTAAAACAACAATCAGGAATGGGGCTGGCAGCTCAGCCCCGCAGGGATGGGACGCCTCCATCATCTGTTGGGATCTGCCAGCCCTGCACAGGCAGGAGGAGTTTCTTCCAGCAGAGAGGAAGACCTTGTTAGTGCTACGTTCAACAGCCAGGATTAGGGTTGTATTTCAGAGTAGTTCTCCTGTCCTGCATTATACCTGGTCCCATTCCCAACCGCAGCTTTGCGCATCCCCTTCACAACAACCCAGAAACCTGCCAGAGCCACCAGACTGATCTTAGGGAAACCACCCCCACTAGCACCAGCTTTTATGGTTCAGATTTCAACTTGGCAAGACTGTAATATTCCTATTTTGAAGGTGTTACGGCAAAGCTTAGATTCCCCAAGATAAAGGATAACACAATAAGGTCGTAAAATTAAGAGTCCTCCCCGTGTTAAAACTTCCCAGTTGACATCACCGGTCATTCATCGGATTTCCTTGGCATGGACAGACTCATACAGGCTGAGACTTCCTCATGTCCTTAAATCTCTTAGCATCACCTTAACACACCCAAATGAGGAAGCGGGGAGCAGGAACCCCTTAAACAAGCTTTGCTACAACAGAAGGAGCCAGACAGTCCTCCCGTCACAGGGCTGGAGCAGGAGGGCAGGCAGATAAGCACTACCTGGAGCTCTCAGGCAAACTTCCTCACCGAAAAATTAGATTAGCAAGGCTGAGAGTCTCCTGGTAACTGATACCTCGGCTGTGTTTGCCGAGCGGTGATAACACAGGTCGTATCAGCCCGCAAAGCTACCAGACAAAACCACAGGAGCCGGCAGCAATTGTAACCTCCTGCAAGCAACCCCGCTAAGAAAGCAAGATCTCGGGGAGGAGGGAGGTGCTGGAGCCGTCAGCACTGGAGAGCATCGCGGCTGCCTTTGGAGGAGGCTCCGCGGAAACGTTCTGAATGTCTTCTGCTGACACAGAAGGTCTGTATGCAAAGCAGGGGACAGAAGTCTCCCAGGGTATATCTACCTCCATCTAACAATACTTCAGGGAGTTGGAAGGTTTTAGTAAGATTTTTTTTTTTTATCCCATCAGGGAAATGTCGGTTCAGGAAAAGAGACTTTTTTCACAGGAAAAGGCCTGTGGCAGTAAATCTCGTCTTTCAAAAAATCAGTATTCTGAAATCTCAGGGCTGTGGCTCTTTCTGTGCTTCCAAAACAAAATGCCCAGACCCGCAGACAGCAGAAACGTGCTTGTCTCTCACCCGTGTGTTCCTCAGCATCAATCAAAATCCCCCTTTTTTGCGAAGCTTCACAAAAAATCCCACTTGTACAGCAAAGAGACCCAAGGGATTGCCAACACATGGTCCCTCCCAGAGTGCTCCTTCTCACGGTTATTTACAGCCTGTCCTTCTGGAATGAAAACTTGATGCCTGAGGCTCACTGCCGTGCAATAGTCCCTTTTTGGAAACCATCTACCTGCATCCAGCCGGGAGCAGATACAGCCTGAGGAAAGCAGGGTGTGTGGAGATGCAAGAGACCCAGCAGAAAATCTGCAGCTTGCTCCCTTCCCTGTCGAGCATGATGAGCCTGGGCCATTTCCTGCTTTCCTGAAGGCTCAACCCCTTCCAGATAAGTGGTCCCACACCTTTATTTATTCCGAGGGTTTAAAAAGAGGGTGTTTGCCCCATTCAGCACATTATCATGGCCAGCTCTCCTCTCCTATACTGCAGAGACGTGGATATTTCAGTGGTGGGCTGTGAGACACTTGGCTACAGCACATTTGCAGAATCAGGACTGAAATGTGAGTCTCATGTGAACTGCAGGAGCCTGGGAAAGGGGACGGCTGGTTTGGAAGTGCTTGATCTCGTAGGAGCATTTGGCCAAGTCCTGGCTGGACCACACCGTGCAGGCTCTTGGCAAGATCCTCAGTTCCACTAAAAGTCATCCATGATTTTCCAGCCTTTCTGAAGCTAAAGAAGTTATTGTAACAGACACGGTTAGTCAGGGTATGTGTTGATATACCCCAACATCTTCTCTGGCCTTCCCCGCGCTGAGAATTTACGTCCCAAATCCTCAGAAGCAGAATATTTACACGCAAAGGATGAATTAGTCTGGGATCTCTCAGGGTGCTCTGAAGGAACTGGCTCGCTGTCAGTCGCACTGGGAAATGGTGTGAACATATGGGCTGCTTCAGAGCAAATATGGCTGCGCTCCCAGCACAAGGCACTGCAGAAAATGGTACAATATATCTACAGTGAGAATTCTCCCTGCCAAGACAATGTTGAGTTGGGTCTCCGTGGGCCTCCTGCCCCTTCAAACACACAGCAAACTCATCCCATCTCTTATTTGCTTCAGTTTGCAGTGTGCTGGTGCCCAGAAACATAATGGTCATATGCTTGGGACCTTCTCAGCTCATGGAATTGTGTCAACAGCCACTCAGAGGTTAAAAATTAAAAACTGCCTGATTTCTCTGTCCCTTTGAAATCTTGTGTCTTACACGGATGTGATGCTTCCTGTCGGCACAGACAACTTTGCACAAATTTTGGAAGCTGTCAGCTCCTCCAAGCTCATCCCAAGACAGAGTGGTGACAAATAGCTTTGAATAACTAGGCACTAAATCTTATTTTTTCAGTAGTTACATTTTGAAGGATTCATGGCATCCAGGGCACCTACAAGCCAGAAACAGGCAAATGTGGAGCAGTTCACCTGACTGGTGCAGAGTTGCAAAGAGGGAGATGACAGGCTCTGCTGAGTGCAAATACCTGCTGGGACATCCGCCCTTCTGTGCACAACGGCATCGCTCGTGCCGTGCTGCCAGCGCAGATCAGCAGCAGGTCAGAGCAGCTCTGGAAGGGAGACCAAACACACATCTAGGCTGTCCTCTTTAGGGACCCAGGGCCGGTGACGCCGGCATGAGCGTCAGCCTAGCTGTGAGCGGCTGTTGGGCTAAACGGGTCTGACTCATGCCTTGGCATCGAAACCGTGACTAAGGCGCATCTCTGTCTCTAAACTAAACCCTCCTGAAGCTGCAGAAGGTGGGTAGCTACAGTCACCTGCAAAATAAGCTCTGTATAGTGAAGGTGAGTGGGGCTCTATCTGCTAACGCAGCACCGGCCCCACCGCAGACCTGGGCTCTGGCTAAGGAAGCAATTTCATGGCTGAGACCACAGGAGGTTTATGAAGCAGAAGAGGCCAGGGCTGCTGCGGCTGTACCCATGGAGATGTTCCAGCGCGGGAGGTGGCTGGCACGCTGCTGCTGGCTTGGAGGAGCAAAAATACCCTTGCTATTTTATTGCTCCAGTGAGCAGTGACAGGCCAGGGTTCAAACGTAGCTGGCTGCAGATCTGCGAGACATTGCACACTGCCTGGAAACCGGCAGCCTGCTGCAAACTGAAGCAGCTGCACAGTGACCTCCAGCCTTGCCTTGACCACGGCGACTCCAATGGCTCGGCTGTCCACAAAACTCATAACAGGAGGGATTTTGCACTGCCCAAAACACGGTGGTGGTGTCACCATTGCAAGCAGTCAGCTTTGAGCGTGGTCTTCTTGCGACCCAGGGTAGCACTGCCCGCAGCAAAAAGGCAGGGATGTGTCCTTGTCCAGAGAGATGGATCCAGACCATGCCACCTCCATCCTGCTGACTGTGGAAGAAAACATTCCTCCTCTGCATGAGTGATGGTCTCAGCTGGAAGGAATTGTCTTATGGCCATTGTTTATGTTCCCAAAACAGTTTGGGAACCCCATTTGCTCATCCTTCCTGCTCACTCTTGGGCTTTTTCTGTAAGGGGGTGAAATCTCAGGACCAGCCTCCCCTAGAACAGCACTGAGATCTGCTCCACCAGCCTCCAACGGGCCAAGCACAGAGAGGCCACAGAGCGGCAATACTCTAAAGGGCAACAGGCAATGGAGACAGCATCAGGTTCTGGCCAACGGCCTGTGCTGATGGGCAGCTCCCCCACTGCTGCAGTGCAGGGACAAGGGCCAAGCAGGTTTTGAAGAAAGGGACTCCCGGCTTCAAGGAGCTTGGCCACCGCAGCCACTGCCTCCCAGCACTGGCTGCAGGTGGGTGCGAGCCCAAGCAGCAGGTCCAGCGAAAGGTCTAGGAAGAGCTCTTTCTCCATGCCAGCCCTCTCCTTGGATGTGGACAGCGTGGCATGAATGCAGCCGTATTTGCAGCAGTCTGCTGGTATCGGTTGCCAGGAGGACTGCGGGACTTGCTGTTTCTTCCTCGGTGCCGGCAGCGGCTGCTCGCAGCCAGGCGCACGCAGCAGAGCGGGGAAGCAGCAGAACGCGGCTGTCTGGCCAGAACGGCAGGGGCTTGGTTTGGAGCATTCCTGTGCAACATGGCTGCACCGGCTGGTGGCAACGCCTCCGCCGGCGGTACCCATGTGCTGTGTACACACTCGGGCTGCTTGTTGTCACTCGCTTCCATTGGGGAAGCAAAACCCAGAGGACTGGGAACAGGAGTCTGTTTGCGCGCAGGACCTGCCTTGGCACGGAGCGTTTGGGGTTAGTCACGTACAAACATGGGGCCTGAGGAAGAGGCATCTCCACCTGCAGTAAGAGCAGGTCCATTTCTTATTCCCTTTGCTCTGTTCCTATTGTTCCTCCCTGGTCACCTCCTGTATTGAACAACTCATTATGGATTCAGGGAAAGGGGCCTTTGGCTGTTACAGAGATGCTCTCAGGTTTTGCCCTTTCTTTGCCCTTTGGCTTTCTTCTGCAGGCTCCTGCTAACACTGTGTTTTTCTTTCTATTCTACTCTGAGGGAGCCAAATGTCAGAAAGGGACTAAAAATGACTGGCAGCCATGGGGAGAAGAGCACATGTAGCTCCAGGCGTAGGTATTGTCTTTGCTCCCTGTGCCATCCCAGGCATGCCAGCCAGTGTAGGCTCTTTAACAAGCAGTTACATAGTTTAGAACCACAAAACAGCCTGGTTTGAGCCTCCAAACCCGGAAACATCTCCTGGGGCAGCAGGAGGAAGAAACAGGTGCCAAAACCAGTACCCAAGACTCAACAGCAGCTTGTAGGTCCACCTTGCTAAATATTAAATGAATGTATTTGCAGTGTAGCAAGAGGGATTCTGGAGGCTCAGGGACCCACAGCGTCAGTCCTAGAGATACAATTATCTCAGGGAGCAATCCTGAGAAGTGAGCTAACAGGAGCTGATATCCCCTGATCCGCAGGGACCTGTCGCTGCCTGTTCCTGACGATCTGAAGAGGAACAGCAGCAAAAGCAGAAAGGGCAGAGCGCGGTAGCGGGGGGATTGTCTTGTGACAGTGTCAATGGAGACGAACTGAAGTGATCTGAGCCAAAATAGCTGATGGCAAATGTTAGCAGGCAGTGCTAGCCCGGGCCCGCCGCGCTCCAGCACCTGCCCGGGTGCTGCGTGGGCTCTGCTGAGCCAGCCACCACCCGTGTGCGAAGTGCTGAGCTCGGTAACAGGAGTCAGCACATCGTGAACGCAGCTAAATCCTGCCTGGGGAAACGTTCATTTACGGTGAAGGAAAATGAATTGTGCTGGGAGTAACTGTAGTAAGGTAGGGCACTATGAAGTGAGCCACGCTGGACTGGGGCATAGCGCAAAGCAAATCCATTGGGAAATGCTCTTGGTCACGTCTGCCAACACATCAAGTTAAGCCTTATTCTGCCTCCTCAGACTTCTGTGAGGACATGCCCTGCTTGTGCTCCTAAAGCTTGGCTTGTACTCCTGATGATAAAGGGAGCCGTGTTGTTGACTTTGGTGGGAGAGGAGGAACCTCCAGCCTGGGACGACTTCGCACACGCAGGAAGTGAAGTGCGGTGTTCGCTTTGACTCAGCTTCTCTCGAGACAGAAGAGAGCTGCAGAGACAATGGTTTGCTTCTTGTCTCGGAAAGAAGTGCAAGTGGCTGGTGAGCAGGAGGGCTAGGAGAAGCAGTGCACTACACAAAACAAAGAGATGCTTCAAGTGAAAAATATCAAAGCTCAAATGCAAAGGTTTCTTTCCCTTATCTCTTTCACAGGTCAAGCAAGAGAGGTAAGAAATCTGTCTTCGACTGCCACAACTGCCAATTAGTGCCAAAAACACCCAACCTTCCTCCCAAGGCTCTGTTATGAGGTCTCCTTGGCAGCCTTCCTGCCTCACCCACTCCTGTGGAGACAAGGGATACGAGGTGGAGAGGAGATGGAGGCCCTGGCTCTCCAGGAGTGTTCCAGAGGAGATGGAGGCCCTGGCTCTCCAGGAGTGTTCCAGAGGAGATGGAGGCCCTCGCTTTCCTAGGAATGGTGCTTTCTGACCTTTTTCCATGTGTGAATACCTGTCATATACGCCTCAGCCACCTCTTGCATCACCCCCAGTGCATCTTTGTCCCACAATATATGTTCAGATATTTTCCTCTCCTTTTCCTCTCTCCCTCTTTCTCTGCTCACCAGCTTTTTTCTCTCTCCTATGTGTATCTGTTACTGTCTGTCAGCTTTTTTAATACTCCTGACCCTACACCTCCCTTTTTTGCTATTTTTCTCTTTGCTTCCACTTTTTTTTGATCATCTCTCTCTCTGTCCCTCTCGCTCACCCTCTTCCACCTTCCTTCACGTCAGAGGGACATCAGGTACCAGCCGGACCCTTCTGATGCTGGCAGGTCTCAGATGTGGGTTGCCATGGCAAAGAGCCAGCTCCTGCGCTGATGAAGAGCAAAAAAAAGCCAACATGACGTACGGCCCAACTGCTCCAGCCCCGGACGTGTAACGACAGCCCCGAGAGGGGTGCGGGCAGCCCCGGTGACTGCCTCACGCAGCCCTGCGGTAGTCCCTGGGTAACAGCAATTAAAAAAAATATAATCCATGTGTCAAATATTTTGCAGGCCACAGAGGAAACCTGCCAAGCTGTGGGAGTGAGGAAGTGTGATCACCCCCACATCACAGACAAGGAGTTCGCACATGGGGCTGAGCCAAGCCACAAGCTGTAGGATGCGCCTGTCTGTCAGGAGCGGGGGGATGTTTGCAATTCAGCCTGTTCCCACCACCCTTGCAGCTCCCGTGGCCTTATTATTGTCATTACTGTCACAAGCATTATTATGTAGCATTGGGAAGAAAGGAAAGGAAATAGCACCCACGTCCTTGTCATCACATTAACACCAGCCAATCTTCCCAGCAGATACCAGGTTTCAGTCTTTCCTGCTGGGCCACACAATCCAAGCTGCTCTGTAGCTGCTCCTCACACGTATTTGATCCTACCAGGGAAGTGACATTTCTAAAGCTCAGAAAAGCGGGTTGGTCCCGTGGGTGTGGGCAGCACAGAGCCCAGCCCAGCGGGGATCATGGCACTAGGACGCTGGTGTCAGCCTGTGGTCACCCACCCCGGCATTAGGAAAAGCTTCTTGTTCTTTAAACTGTCTTGGGCATTTAAATCATTAAGGCAGGAAGGGCTTATACTAAGCAGCTAGAGGATTAGTGGGAGTTAGAGGATACTCTCTGGTCTAATACTCTCCCTTTTCGCTTGGGCTTTTCTGCAGTGAAGCAAAAAGGATGCCACCCTCATGAGAAAGAAGGTCACTGCCACAGTGAGGGCCACAGGCATGACTAGGAGAAAGGAGAAGGTTGTAGCCATCACCACGGCCACACACAGAACGATGAGAAGGGAGAAGGTCACCGTCACTGCCTTGGCCATATACACAGTCATGAGATGGGTCCAGGCCCTTCCTAGCACAAGTAATGTCATGGTCACTGGATGGGAGAGGTTGTGGAAGGAGCAGCCACCCGGAGTCCTTCACAATCTCTGTTGCCAGCTCTCCCCACAGCACAAGTGGGTGTAACTTTGATTTCATGGTATCAGGGGACAACGTTAGCGGGATCCTGCAGAGAGGGAACCATCTCTGACCTGCTGTGTCCTCCATGCTTTCAACTCAGTTGTTTCAAAACTACCATCTATTTCACCAAATCACTACTTATTTCATGCTGCTGATCCCAGAAGGCGAAGCACACCTCGAAACGCTGCCCTGTGGATCCAGGAGCGCTTCTGCGAGTGTTCCCACCCTGGGCCAAGGCAGGAGCACAGCCGCTGAGCCGTGGGACCGGCCCCACGAAGGGATCCGCGCACGGCTTGAGCCCGCAGCCCCTCGACGCGCCTGTCCTCAGGAGCCGGGCGCGGCCGGGAACGGGATTTCGGGGCCGGGCCCGGCGGTTTGGTCCGTCCGCGGCTTGGCGAAGCCGCTGCCCGCCCAGCCGCGCCGGGCTGACCGCAGGGGAAGCTCCGGACCACCCGGGGCTCGCTGCTGCCCGGGGCTCCGCGCCCTCCCCGCGGCTATTGGCCGCCCGCACCGGGCCCGCCTCCGCGGCCGCGCAAGCGCCGCTCCCATTCCCTCCGCCGCCGCCGCCGCGCCGGGAGCGTTCAGCACCGCGGGCTGCGGACAGCGCCCGCCGCCGCCCCGGCCATGGAGGCCGCGCCGGGGCCGCCGCCCCGGGAGCAGCAGCGGCGGCCCGAGGGGACGCGCCGGGGCCGCGACCCCGCCTCGCCCAG
>JAVSBS010027319.1:0-29973 GCA_033124195.1 Coracias cyanogaster | reverse complement strand
GTGGGCAAGATCTTGGGAGGGGACACAACCAGGACAGCTGACCCGGACTGACCAAAGGGATATTCCAGACCATATGAGGTCAGCTCAGCTATAAAGCTAGGGAGAAGGAGGAGGAAGCGGGGGGTGGGCATTCCCTTGTCCTCCAGAGCAACCGCTACGCGTCTTGGAGCCCTGCTTCCCAGGGAGGGGCCAACATCGCTACTGATGGGAAGCAGAGAACAAATCTTTGCTTTCCTTTGCTTCTGCGCGCGGATTTGCTTGGCTTGGCTTCTATTATTATTAAACCGCTTTTGTTTTACACACAATGCTTTTTTTTTTCCATCTTGTTTTCCTCCCCCTTTTTGCTCTGCTGAGGAGGGAGAGGGAAAAAGTGTGTGTGGGGGGGGTGATAGAGTGGCTTGATGGGCACCTGGCGCTCAGCCAAGGTTAACCCACCACACACTGAATGCCCCAGCTATCAGTCAGTGCAGCTAGGAAGTCTGCCTTGAATGACTGCAGAATGGAAAGCCTAGCCAAGAGGGGGAGAATCTGGTCCCCAACCTTTGAGAAAAAGGAGCTAAACAAGTTTTCATAGCTACAGAATTATAAAAAGAAAATCATTTAAACTGATAAATACTTGCTGAACTTAAAATACTGAATCTGATCAAAACCAGAAGCTCAATCCACTCCGTGAAAAAGAATTTCAATTTGGAAGTGCTCTCTTAATAGTCTAGCTAAGACGCAATTTGGTAATATTTCCAAACATGAACTATAGCACTGAGCTTAAATTTGCTTAAAATAGATAGCTCATGGAAAGTTTACTTAGACATCTCCAGAGGAAGAATATTTGCATTTGTCTTTTTTCTAGCCCCTGGACTTTGAAAAAGTAGCAGAATACAGATTTGACATTGAAGCAACAGATCGCACAGTTGATCTTCGCTATTTTAAATCTGGTGGCTCTCGGAGCATTTCAACAGTCACCATTGAAGTCATTGACGTAGATGAGCCTCCAGTCTTCACAGAACTACCGTATGAATTTAAAGTAAGGGAAAATGACCCAGAAAAAAGAACACTTGGTTCAGTTTGGGCACACGACCCTGATGCAGCTAAACGGAAAATCAGGTAACACAACGCTAGCTTTATTAATTCTATTTTCAAGTAGAGAATTCATTAATGATTCCAAGAATTTGACAAAGAACGGAGACTTTGGCCCTCTCTTTCAGAATCTGCATGCCAATTAAAAAAAAAACAAACCTATTTGAATTTTCTGTCACTGCAGACATGGATATATAAGGTAACCAAAAACTATGAATATAAATTACATTTACCTATGTAATTGCCACATAAACTTACTGATAAAACATTTGCACATTTACAGGAAAATGCATAATCTTGGATATCTTGAGATGGTTACAATTTATTGGTACATTTTTTAATTGTAATAACCTTCTCAAGCATGTGCTTTGAAAAGAATATGGACTTCTAAAACAGTAAAAGATAATTACGTGGAAAATTTTCCAACAGATATATTTCACTCTCACAGTTTACATAATTTTAGGGAAATATTCTGTGGCCACCTGGTCAAGATATTAACATAATTTGTCACACACGAACTCTCTGACCTTCCACTATGAAGACCTGAAGTGAAACAGTATTATCACCCTTGCATTGACACATCTCTTTTTCAACAACAAAACAGATTTGTTCGACGAAGAGCTAGTCCTAATGGAGACTATATTAGGATATCTGATACTGGAATTATTCAACTTCCCAAGCCCCTGGATAGAGAATTCAGTTCCTCATACAACATCACTGTAGCAGCCCAGGAAATCCTTGAAGATGGTAAGTGCTACCCACTTTCTATTTGAAAGACATCAGAGTACAACTTCACAGCAGGACTATAGCTTATCAGGAAGAAAAGCCACAACTTGATGGCCTGTTTCCACTAAAATAAGAATGAAAGGGACCCTTGCAAGGTGTGCACAATAATCTTCCAAATCAAACGAGTACCTACACATCAGTCAAATACAATTTTAAGATTTGGCCCCTAGCTATTAGGAAAATGCATTCAGTTTGTTAAAAGGAATAAAAAGGCCATGAGGAGATGAAGCAGCTTGGGAAACACAAATAAGCCTGTGGTTAGAGCAGAAACATCCAGGCCAGCTTCACCCACGTACGGAGAGTGACAAGACGCCCTCCCAGGCTGCTGCCCAGGGAGCATCACTGCACAGGCACCCCTGCACAGCTTCACTCTGCTGCAGGAAGCAGGGCAGGCCCAGCGGCTGGTCCCATAGTCAGTTAGTGGGAGACTGGTGTTTTCTGAAGGGTAAGAGGTATTTAATAACATAGACATGGCCTGTTCTGTGCCTGTTGCCTCAGTGCCAGAGAACAGTGCTGGATCCCATAGCCACCAAGTGTGAAGAATCAGGAAGTCATAAGCAAGTGTCATTTTCTTCCTCATAGATCTTTGATGATTTAGCCCAATAGGGGAGTTTTTAGGAAAATATCTGAATCTGTCAAAGGAAAAGCTTACTTTAATGATGGAGCTGGTGGCCCGGGACATCTAGGGGGCGGATCACAACACTATCTCATGCAGGAGGCACAGTGGTGGGCACAGAGAGTGAAAAGGCAGACCAAGACAGTGCTGAGATTCCCAACAGCTCAGAGACCTGTACTGTTTTTGTTGTCATTTCAGGTCGTCTTTCTGACAGAGAATCACATGCCCAAGTTCACGTAATAGTTACTGATGAAAATGATAATGCCCCAGAACTTGTTTATCCTGAGGAAGCCAGTGTGTGTGAAAATGCTGCACCAGGAAAGGTGAGACAGGAGGGAGAGTTTTTCCCTTAAACCTGAATTACCCACCTGCAAGCTAAAGCGAAAGATGTCTTTTAATAAAAGTTAGTCTCAGTTTTCATACCCAAGCACCTGATCATTTCACTGATTTCCAAAACATCAGTGGTCAGAAATCTCTCTTCAGGACTTCACAGTGTTGGAATATTGACTTTTATCTGTTTACGTACATGGGCTGCAGAGTTCCTCTCCATCCAGGCTTTTACATATGTACGTGCTTTAGCAATTGAACTGTGAAGTACAGCCTTGCAGAGCAAAAATTAGCAATTCAGTTTTATCACACAAATGTTCCTACGTGATACTGAGAATAAAACCATTTCAAAATATTAAGAGAACATTGCTGTATATAATGTGATTGTAGCATTTATCAGAGTGCAAGTATCCATATGCACAAATAGTGTTAGTATTTGTGGGTTTAGACGTTTGGCCTCAGACACAAATATTTAGCCCATACATGTAATGTTTCCTTAAATAAGAGACTTTGTCACTGACTGGACTCTCTGATGGAGTCTGTTAGAACACACAAGGTATTATTTCACCTTTAATTTAATTTTTAAAATGCCTTTGGGATGTAATCATACATTTTTTTATTATTATTTTAAACATCTAACCTACCCTATGTCGAGGTTTTCAAAAATAAGCATGTGATTCAGGAGCAGCAGTCTCAATGACGTTCAATGAACAACAGTCATGCTTTTAAGTTGAACACTGTAGAGGATGTTCATCTTAGGTATTTAAATAAGCTATATGTCTTTGAGTATAAGACTTTTTTTTATGCTTCAATTGCTCAAGATTTATTCTTTTGTTTCCTGCCTGTGAATGAAGGGGCAAGATTACTCTTTTTGAAGACCTGCAAGGAAATTACTTGCCTTGAAAGAACTTGAAGAGGAGCATCACAAGATATCTTTGTCCTGCCCTTTACTGAAGGGTTATATAGGATACACAGCCCAGCTCTAACTTAAATACTAGAAGCCGTTTTATCACTGGAGGCAATGTATATTGAAAATTATGACCTCTTCCATCTCTGTAGGTAATCATCAGGATTTCTGCTACTGACAAAGATGAAATATCACCTAGAGGTTTCTTCAAATACTCCCTGGCCACAGAAGATAGCAACTTCTCTTTGGTTGAGAACTACGGTAGCGTATCCTTGTCAATGTGTTTTCTCAGCAAGCCAAAGCGAGACATTAGGACACAGGGGAGAAAAGCTTTAGCAACTACCTATGATTGGTCTAGCTGAGCTAAGTAACAATTTATTTTTAAAGGCTTAACTTACCGGAAAAAAATGTTGTTTGTTGCCACCCAAGTTTCACTGGGTTCCCTGAAGGCTGACGCTGTCTAGGGGGAAGATGTACCAACTGACTGATAATCTATAAGGAAAATCTGGTGGAGATTATCACTTAATTAGATGTCGTTACTTCTTCCAGATAACACCGCTAATATCACTGTCAAATATGGACAGTTTAATCGTGAACTTGCCAAATTCCACTACCTGCCTGTCATCATCTCAGACAACGGTGATCCCGAGCTCAGCAGCACAAATACACTTGTCATCAGCGTCTGCAAGTGTAATGAAAAAGGCGACTTCACTTTTTGTGAGGAAAGAGCTAAACAAGTTGGAGTTAGTATACAAGCACTTATGGCAATTTTTATCTGTATCTTCACAATCATTGGTAAGTATTTGACTTCTGTAGTGTTCTCTGACTTAAAATGTGGGGATTGTTTTGGTTTGTTGTTCTTAATTGAGATCTACAAAAGCTTTGTGGCTACAAGAAGGTCACAAAGGAAGAAATATTGCAACTATTTGATTATCTCACTTGCTCTTTCGATATGGCTAATAACATAGTTTCAGCTCCAAAGCTGTTCATTCTATTGCAAAGGCTGCGTTACTGAAAAGGTTATTGCACTTATGTGTAATATCCCTATATACAGTTACTAGGCTCACATGTAGATATAAAACAGGAAATCTGTGCTGGAGAAATGACAACAGGATTCTTGTTTCCAAAGGCTGAACTGGTCTGGAAACCCTTTAAAAAGTACAGTGAACATATATACATAAATAAATCTGTAAAAAAAAAAAAGAAAGAAAATCGGCAGACAAGTACCTATTTGCTGTATTTGGAATCTATCAGAGAATGGGCAACATTTTTCTTGCTTGAGAAAAGGCCTCCTTTGCAATTACCACCGAAGTAGAATTTGATGCCTGGCATTAAAAGATTTACCAATTCAAGGGAGTGGTTGATTCAATGAACTTGTGACACTATACATTTGTATTCGTGATTCTAGCTCAAGAGTCAGTTGTCCAATTCCTTTGCAGACTGAACTGCTTTGAGAACATAGAAATCCTACAGCTAAAGAGCATTTTAAACTACTTGTTAATAGATCTGTTAAAACACTCCAGAGAAAAAAACCACTTCAGACCATCTTATAAATTTTATATGTAATTTGTTTTAACCCTTACTTCTCTATTTACACGTGCTCACCTAAGTTTTCTTTGCAGTAATCACATTGCTAATTCTTCTAAGAAAGAGACACAAGAAGGATTTGAGTGGTCTTGGGAGGAATGTGGCAGAGATTCATGAGCAGCTTGTCACTTATGATGAAGAAGGTGGTGGTGAAATGGATACTACCAGCTATGATGTATCTGTACTCAACTCTGTCCGCAAGAATGGTATAAAGCCAGAAGCAGTTCCCTCTCCATATGCACAAGTCCAAAAGCCTCCTGGAAATATAACTTCTGGTGCTGGAGAAATGGAAATGATGATTGAGGTTAAGAAGGATGAAGCTGACAATGACAGGGATTTGCTGCCATATGACACTCTTCACATTTATGGCTATGAAGGTGCCGAGTCCATTGCAGAATCTCTCAGTTCTTTGGAATCAGGCTCCTCAGACTCAGATATTGATTATGACTTTCTAAATGACTGGGGACCCAGGTTTAAAATGCTAGCTGAGCTGTATGGATCAGAATCAAATGAAGATTTCATGTATTAAGTTCAAATTAGCTACGAATTTTCTCCCTCCCACTGCAGACAGACATTAGGAGCCTGCCAATGGCCAAAGAAGAACTCTCAACTCTTCACCCAAGCTGTACTAGGATTTCAAACGCATGTGGGAAAAAAAACCAAAACAAACAAGAAACCCACCTGACAGTAGTGGGGTTAAAAAGAAACACAGAGATCACATATATTGACTTCCCCAGCACTGCTATCCTTGCTAACTTTCATTTTTTTTCCCCAGAATTGCTGCTTGACAACCTGCTTGAGTCTTCTAGGACACAACTCTTCTCCCTATCCTGATAGACAATTGTCCTTAAAAAGTGGTTTTGTTCCCAGTTTCTCCTTCACCCCTCTCCTCCTTTACCATTCTCATCAACAAGGCATTCAAGGTCACCACCCGCTGGATCAGAGAGGTTCAGTGGCATTGTGAAGGAATGTTTTGAATAACCACCTGCATCTCCAGCCGGCTGGCTTGCCTGGCCCTCTTGTAACATCTTTCTTGATATTCCATGCTTATGCTTACCAAGCAGAGCAGAGGAGGAACATATGGTCTATCATTTAATATTAGAAATGGCTCCATCACTTTCCAAAAAGGCATGATTTTTCCTTCTTTCCAATCTATTAATTATTCTTGCTTTATAGACTTCTACTACATGTATGAGCTACTAAAGATAAATTTAGCCAGGATTTTTAGATGCACAATCTGGTTTCATCTGTCATTTTTAGCAGCCTGATGATGATTTCAGGCACCTTTCTGGTATGCTAGAATTTGCTCTAGCTAGCAGCAAAATTGGTTTTTCTTTCCGTAAATAGGATCTCAGTGTTACTCAGTAGAACACATCCTGCAGGGCAGGAAATGTGGAGATCAGGGGAATGTTAAGACTCCAACACTGTAAATCTCTCTAGATGGCAACATAGGTCTCTCTAGATTTCTAAAGAGGTTGAATAGCTTTTTTTTTATTCAATGTTATTAAAACAATTGTATTTTTTTCAGGGACAAACAAATGAAGGGCCTCATTACTGTGAAACTGTTTCGATTTTTTTCTAAGCAGGTACTGCAAAACGGGTATTTCCTACCTAGGAAAATACTGTAGACTTCCAAACCAGGTTGCTACACACTCACACATTTGTCTGCATAAAAGAAATGCAAATGTAAGCAAGGTTTTGGAGCTGCAGCTACTACGTCCCTGGTAAGCGTGTGTTTAGTTTCTCACCTGATGAAGAGCCACAGAATGAACAGAATGAAAATTCCCATGCAGGAAGTTACCCAGCCAAATAAGTTTTGTAAAAAGTGGGTCTCTTAGGACAATGGCTTGTCTCTGGCTTCTGGCAATGTAGATTCCCATTGCCTTCAACAGGAACAGAACCTGCCACACAGGAACTCAAATCTGCAGAATCTGTGCTGGAGCTGTATGCATTAGTTTAGCTGATTTGAATATTTAAATTTGGTAGCTAACCAAATAACACTAAATCTTTTTTTTTTTTTCCTAAACCAAGATAGTGGAACCTCACAAATTTGCTTTTCATCTATTCTTGTCATCTCTAATTTACACTCCCTTCCCACAAAATGCTTTCTTGGCAGGAAATGGCAATGCGCTATAATATGGTCCCACATCAGTCCTCGCTACTGCAAAGTTGTCCAATACAATACAATACTTAGCTGGATATTAATGCCTACTATCATCAATAAGGCAATCGTTCAATTTTTCAAATATGAACTAAAGGAAAACTAAGTAGAATTCTGTCCCTCAGTCAAACCAGCTTTGGATCGTATCTTGTATAAAAGAAGGACATTTTGGGATGACAGCCTTGATTTTAGTTTCAATGAGCTTAATCCAGTCAACAGCACATGCTACTGAGGTTCTACATGTTAGTTTATTACTAAGAACGCTTACTAATAATACTTATAGTTTAAGGTTTTCATGAGTAACTAAGGTATTGGCTATCAAAAGGTAAAGTTAGTTATGAAATTATTTAGTACAGTAAGTAAAATACTTTGGTAAGCATCATCCAGATAGTATTACCTGTAATCACTATTTTAAAGTCTGTTTTATAAAGCTGTTTTAAGGAACACTGTATGAAGTTCCACTGTATGAAGATGTTTGCACTGGATAGTTTTGTTTTATATTCCTGTACTGTTGTGTGTGTTTTTTACTACATAAAAGCCTATCTCCAGTTTGGATTTTCTGTGCATTAATGAGCTTCACACAGAACTCAATACCAGGCTTTGTACCACAGTGAACTCAACCATAAAAACACTGGTATCTACACTCTTAAGTGAACTCAGACTAAACACAAATTCTTCAAAGGACTTTCTGTAAAAGAAGTCTTCTCCTACTCTTTGGAAAGCTGTTAGTAAAGCTCCTGGGGTAAGGAAGAGAAAAGCCACAACAGTGCAATCTGGTTTCAGCAGGTGGTACGGTTGAACCCTCTGATTGTGGAGGGCTCACATCTGCCACTGCTAAGGATGCATTCAATTTCTGAGCAGATGTTTCGTGTTTTAGCGCTCAGGCACCAGGGTGACTCTGAACCACCACGTTAACTGAGATCCTGCCCTTTTTTCCTACTGGAAAAGTACTCCTCTCAAATGGTAAAGGACACACTGTAGAACAGAAAGCACTCGCACTCTGGGTCAGTAAAAGCCACCCACAAGCATGACAACTACTCATATGCCCATTACCTGAGAGGTCTATCACTGTCACCTCAATGGGAGCAAAGGCGGCACCCCGCCACCACCACCACCACAGCCCTGGCCTGCTCTCTTCTTCTCTGATCTGCTGCTTCAGACAGATACAAGCAGGATTACTCTGTAGAACACAAAAAGCTCCAGCATTCTAGCAGTCGAGGATTTAGACAGGACATGACAGAACAGCATATACCTGAGACAGAAAAATATATCCCTAAAACTTGCAGCTTTAGATAGCACAGTTTCTCACCATTTCTTTTCACTATTAATCATGACTATCCCAATATATTCCCAGGATTATTCTAGTGCTTAAAAAATTTCCCCAGATATGGCACTTATAATTTACAAAGCCTGGAATAAAGTAAAAAAGTTCAATTCCTTCACTGCTAATTGCCATGAGCAAACTCCAGATCAAACACATTTTAGCACAAGTTGTATTAAAAACACAGTAGATGTGGTAATTATGTTATAATGAAATGCATTTTTCCATAGAAAGAATTTGATTAAACTGCTACTTGCAACTTGTAGCAGGGGTTCTCATAAAGGTTTTTATTATTCATTTAATTAATATGCATTTTAATTCCTTATCCCTAAAAATATATAACAAATTATTATTTTATTACATTCAGATGCAGAAGTTCATGCCATTTAATAAAAGCTTTTACTCCCACCTCATTAAAAATTCTTACGAAATAATGACTTATGATCAGAATCCTTGATAGGTATGAAAAAAGGAAAAAGGAAAAGCCATTTGAATATTAACACCAGCACACTGCCGTGCTTCCCGGATAGATCAGGTGAGCCGAGGTCCTGTTATCAAAACAAATTTCCACTGTTCAGAGAAAGAACAATTGCATTGGGTGCTATCCAACTACAGTCCAGTACTACTGATACCCTGTCAGGAAGGATGTAACAGCAAATCCAGGGAAAACAGAAGGATTAATTATAAACAGGGGGAAAAAATATAATCTTTTCTGAGTTCTTGTTCTTCAGTTAGTGGATTCTTTACTTTTCTCCTTTCAGCAACAAAGGCTTAGAGTAGCACCTGGCAATCAAACCTGCTCAAGCACCAGTACTGTCATCCAGCCAGGCCTACCTGCAGCAAGGCAGTCACGTAAAGCCACATTGGTTTCTTGGAGCTTAGAGCTCAGAGTACAGATACACCTATACACATTTATTTTAAATGTTTCCACTCCTATCCATATGTCACATGCAAGAGAAATGCTCATAGCGGTAGTAAACATGCAGATATGTTATCTTATTTGGCTAGAAATAGTACTTATAATTATTTCCACCATATTTCAAGTGGGGCTAGGACAGGAAAAAAGAATAATCACCATCTTTTCTGGCCTAACGTCCCTTCCTACCTTTTTTTTTTTATTAATAGATGTTGCAAGTTGGAGGGAGTAATAAATAAAATTCTTGTGGTTTTACCTTCACATGCAGCCTGGAATTAAAGAAATGACCAAAGTGATCTCGTTCCCATTTAAGAAGCTATCACAATTTTACTACAGTACAAGTCATCAAGTCTTACCAGGAACCAAATAAGAGTTTGATCAGATCAAAGTGGATGATTTAGCCTAGATCTAGTCCATAGAAAAAAGCATGACAGAAAACAAAACTGCAAAGACACCTTTTAAGTCTGCATCAGAAAAAGAAAACAAAACTCTTTTGTGAGCAATAAAAACCCACAGGTCTTTGCTGACCTCTCTCTGCTTCCTGGCTTTGTTCCTGCCTGACCTGAAATACAAGGGGGAAAAAAGCATTTCCTTCCACTTGTCCCACCTGCTTTCCTGCAAGGTTCTCTTAATTCATTCCAGTTAACTCCTTCATCAGGGCCACAATCAATCATAAATCTCTGCAGTTCTTTCATCCCTCATTAAAAAGGAACTCCTGCTTGAAAGCCAGCACTCTGAATTAAGTTACCAAAACAAGTAGAACAAAGCAAGGCAGAGTTCACCAGGCAAACGCATCTGAAAAATAAGCCAAACAAGGTTTTTCAGAAAGTCAATAACAGCTGGACTGCAAATGGTCCTAAGAGCTCTTCTGGCAGCCTCACTAGAGCTTAAGGGCTGACCTGCAACGCCCTCTACAAACCAGTGCATTCTGAAACGGAAAGGTTCAGGAGGAGGCATCATGTAGCCATCTGCTGCTCTGACCTGCAGAAAACCTCCTATGTTGCGGGTATTTCTTGGGACAATATCTAGCGACTACAAACTACTTTTATGCAGCTGGGTCAGTACAAAGAAAATAGACTGAAATGTGAGTCCAAATTCCATCATTTTAAAACGTCTTTTCTGAACAACTTTTCATGTTTTCCTCTCCCCACTTAAAAGAGCAAACCCGAAGGAAGGACTTAAAAATCCCAAAAACCTGAAGGGAACCTGAAGCGACAGATTTTACTGCTGCCCTGACTGCACACAGTGTGTCCCACTGCACCACAGATGTATAAAACGCACTTTAGTGCAATAGCAGAAAATCACAAGTGAATTTAGCAGGGATTGCTGCTGTCAGTACTGGGCCACTTCATGAAGCGAACTAAGGAGAAACCAAAGCTCAGGTGCGGGGAGCGGCGGCTGCCATGGCCACCAGCGAACGCCTGGTGGCACTCGATGCCAGCTCTCCGCAAGGGCAGCTCTCACTGAGGGGGTTTCTGTTGGCTACTGCAGTATTAGCTCTATCGGCTCACACGAGCATCTTACTCATGTTTCATACAATTAATAATTCAAGAAAGTTAATTCAATCATTTTCATGCTTTACTACTGACTTCACAAAAATATTCAGACCTTTCCAGAAGCCAGAAAGGCTACAAAGCCTGAATTTACAAACAAAAAAGGAGTGATCTTGTCCAGGCAGGAGTTTTGAAGGGTATAAAGGGCAAGGAAATAGCTTTGGGGAAAGGATGCAAGCTCCAGATGTCTCCTTTATTCAAACGTCATCCCAGATCATGCTACTTGGGGCACATTTTCCTGTTTGCAAGGAGTTAAATAGTAAGTCCTGCTAGTTTGGCACATGACATTGAAATCTGTTTTTCATTATAAAGATACTGTCCAACACTATTTCTTCAGGATATTTTTCCTTCCAAACCGAACTGCAATTATTAATCAGGATTTTCTCAAGCAATACCAAATAATTTTTAATTTCGGTGACTCGTAAAACAGTTGAGTTTTGCCTTGAAAGAGTATATTTGTGTATGAACACATGCATTCTTCACTAGTCATTCACTTGTTCATTATTTCTGTACTATAAGCATGCAGCAAAACTTTCCAAGCAGCCATACAAACAACCAGTAAAAAAAAGTACCAGGAACCTTTCAGGGACCACCTAAAAGTTGAAAGTACTCAGAAATCATTTGTCACAGTTACAGACTAATGGCTTCATGAAAGTCAAAGACTCCTTGCAAGTGGATTTAATTCAGTATTTGTAACCAGTAATTTAATCAGCCTTCACCCTCTCTCCTACAACTGCTCCTCTACATAGATTACTGTAACTCATCTGATCCACCACCTCTGCAAATCTCCATGTGCAGGATGGCAGGAGAGGCAAGCTCAGCCTTTGGGACCCAAAACAATGCTGTCTGCAGATCTTCAGCGTGAACTCAAGCTGGTCAGTCACAAAGAACAGAAGTAAACAGTTATGCCAGTCTAAAGTTTGTTTATAATATTTTCCTGGACTACGGTTATGATAAAAGTTTATGGCAGAGTAAAAGACTGTGCACACCAGCAATCTGCTGCGCCTCCCACAGCCACCTTTCAGCAGCTGCTTCCTCAGGCCATTGCCTCCCCTGGTCACTCCTTTCTCACTCTTACAGCCAGCTCCAGCCATGCGCTCTTCCTCCTTCTCTGCACAGTGGCAGCTGTGATGTCCCCCTGTTCCGCAAAAAGCCTGGGGCTCCTTTTTCCATGTCACTTCCAGCAACACCTAACCACACACAAGCTGCGCTGGACTACACTCACACCACACTGATTGAGCGCCTCAGCAGAGCCAGCCTCCCATAGGAACAGGCAGAACGGCCCGGCTGAAAGGCACAGACCTCTTTGAGCACCTATACAACTGGTATTGGCAGCACTATGTCACAGGAGGTGGCAGCAGCCACCACCTCGCCAATCCCATCTCAATCACTCCTCAAGTACTTTTGTCCCATGCTACAGACCGAGCGCTCCCACCCGTGTCAGACTCGATTCCCTGAACACCGCGCTCCGCCCGGACCTCTGCCAGGGCCACCAACAGTTTGCCAGGAACTCACCGCAGAGGGTCGGGAGTCCTCCAACTCCTGCTGCTCTCCCTACCCACGACCACCCTCCCCTTGAATGTCTGCTGACTTTGCAAAACTCTGCATAACAGTATGCTCCACAACAGCTCCTTGACAGCAAGCAAACCTTGCTAGGGTGAGGAGAGAGAAGGAAAGCGAAACATAGCTGCACACACAACCTGATCAAGCTAGAGATGTCCCTACTGACTGCAGAGGGGTTGGACTAGACCTCTGAAGGTCCCTTACAACCCAGTGCATTCTATGATTCTATGAATTTGTAGGTCAAAAACAGGAGAGAAAAAAAGAAAGAGTTAGCTCTCCCTCAGATCCAAAAGGTTATGTTACATACAAGCAGCAAATTGTAGCAAATTCTCTGTAAGCAGAACTAACCTGAGAGACTTGACTTCCTCACTCCTCAGCAGCAGCTGAGCCACCTCAGCCTGCTCAGCTAACACATCTGTTCCCCTTCCGCACAAAGGCCCCATCCTGCCACCATCTGCTCCTCTTTCCTCCACAGATGCCATGTACAACATAGTCAGCAACCAGGCTCTAAGAGCAAGCCACACCACGACCACAAATCCCACCCTGCCAGGCCTCCTTCTCCTTCAGAGAACTAAAGCACATCTACCAATACATGCAGCTGACAATAGCTGAGGACTTCTTCCTAAACTGTGGTCCTGACAGATTGCCAAGCAGAAGCGACATCCTGAAGCCTCCACCCAGGTCAGTAGGTCCTGTAGCTCTTGCAGGCAGCCCCACTTGCACAGCCCCAGACTGCCCAAAGGACGGTAAGGGGAGGTTTTGTGCATCTTCCCAGACCAGCCAGCACAAACATCAGTGAAGTTGCCGCTGTTACTGACCATGCTTTGGTGTACAGCAGAGTAGGTGGCTTCTTGGTTGAGGAATTACTGTTTGAACAGGAGGGAGGATGGACAGAGATGATACAAGTATGTAACACAGCTGAGGAGACTACGAGGCTGTCCTTTGTATCACTCAGTTGGATAAGAGCCATCCATAGGAATACTGAAACTTCCAAACGTCATTGCTGACTACTCTAGCTTTGGGTGTCTGATGGTTTCCCAAACCTGGAGTATTTTGCCACTGCAAACATGGGGGGCAAGCAGATATAAGCAGTGCACTGCCCTCCTAACAGTATCATGCTTGAGAACAACATGACCTCTGCAACTGCAGCAAGGTAAGGATCCAGAGCAGCAAAAACCACAACCTTTGAGACCAATGCAGCCCAGACAAGGGTCAGACACACACAGTCGCTGTGCCAGGTTGTGCTGCTTTCTAGTACTCAACAGCAACTGACAGCAGAAGCAGAAGGCAAGGCTAGCAGGGATCCATGGAGAAAGTCAACCGTGCAAAAGAGCTGGCATCAAGGAACACACCTAGAAAGCTAGCAGAGGGCTAGACGCAGGGCAGTTCAAAATACCAGGCAGCAGAGCTATGGCTCATGCTGACACAAAATCATTATCTCATTCTGTTGATTTGGCAGTGACCGCTTGTCACCTGACTGAGTAATCACATCTTGAACAGACTCAGATCAGTTTCTCAGTTGCATGTATCTGGCAAAACTACTCATCAAGCCTGGCAGAGTGACCGCTTTGAGTAAGTGAAAAGTATTATACCCTTACTGAAGGGCCATGCAACAGTGTTAAAACTAGAACATAGCCAGCATCCTACTCTTCCTTTATTGAAGGAGCTTTGTGTTAGCAAGAAAAAAAAAATTTATTCTCATCAATCCTAGTAAAACAATCTCCACAATTAATTTCTTCCGATAAATAGATGATTAAGCATCAACCCTAACCAGAATGGGGTTTCTTGGATTTTGTCACAACATCTGGATTTTTTTTGGATGTTGATGCAAGTACTTGGCAAGCAGACAAGGCATTCTGTGGGCATAGCTGTGTATAATCCATTTGTTGTCATATACATCACTTCTAAGTGAACTAGGACCATGTGGCCTTCCAAGAGCAGGATATCTGGCAGAATGTTAAATGGTCATAAATAGGCCTATGCAAAACTGATTGCCTTTGGTGTAGACATATTTCAGGAGGAAATACATGTCTTATAAATGATATGCACTAATAAAGCCTATTTGCAAGAGCAGAACTCTGAGCTTTTGCACATTTGATGTTTTATACATTGGTGGTGTTCCAAGTGGGACTGCCTTCTGAAAGGTTATCTAGCCATCATCTTCCCCTTCATGTGCCATAGCAACTATACATACATGCTTCCCCATACCATCACAAGGGTTAGTTAATATGCATAAAAGCACCCTGAATATGTAAAATGCTCTAGTGAATGTTAAGGATTAAACTTTAGTACTATTCATTATTTTACAGCAGACTTCCAGGCACAAGGGATTTTTGCAAAAGATCTACAAAGACTTATAATTAATACACCCTCCCCTACAGACACTTACAGCTCTGCATGATGCATATTGTCTTATTCCTATTGCAATTAACAGAGACCTGTAGCATAAGGCATAAGTAGAACCTGTATTCCATAGGTCACTGTGAGCAAAAGTGATGGGCAACACAGTTAATACAAGGGAGAGTTAGAGCAAGGCAGTCATGTACACACCTGGAAATTACAATTACCACGTTAGGCATTTAAAATCTGTGGCATAGCCACAAACCATATTTATCACATGCAGAAAACACTGGTGAGAAATAAAGCAGAGATTTTGTTTTTATGACATGCTAAATGCATGACCAACATACTTCCTGGGGATCCACATGGGATGGAAAAAGACTTACATTTAGTCAAGGGACTCAAGTTGCAGTGCCTTTTCATCACTGCAATTCTGCCTTTAAGTAACACGTTTATTTTAGCCATTCATACTGCTTACATCAGATCTCTGTTGCAGCTGCCCAAATTATCCCATTTTAGACCACAACAAATAATCAACACTCAGTTGGGTTTTTTTGCATAGCTCTAACATTAGCTTTTTAATTTCTACCCACCTCTGATGTTTCTAGTCACCAGGTTCAGATGCCCTACAGTTCAAGTCCTTTACAGCACAGGAAAGGACTCATGAAATATCTATATTAATCCCAAAGGAGACAGGAAAGTCTGAACTCCAGGATAGCTAAGTTGACAGCACCAAGCTCCTGAAGGAAAAGGAAACTGTGACATCCACCAATTCTCAGAAACAGGACTAAACGCAAAGCACCTTCAATAGCCTAGGAAATCATTCTTGCATTCATAGGTTAACTGTATTGTTAACATGCTGCGTGTAGAAGCTGAAGTCTTCCTCAGACTTGCTTCTGAAAAAAGACAAGACATTGATAAAGAGAATGGCTGCCAGAGTCATTGTTAAGCACCCAGAGTGCACAGAAATGGAAGTTTACTGAGTCTTTTTATTCTCCTCACTGCAATGAACTAGCAATCTTCCCCAGGGTACCTTATCAGATCAAGTATTCTGAATGCAGATCCAAACTTCTGCCCACCCACATGTGCTAATGCACATTCAGTTGCTGCTGGATTCTCTTAACCCTGCAAGACTTTCCAACACTGCGTATGGAGAGAACAGGATTGGCAGTGACTACATTCCTCCTCAAGCAGAGAAGGTAAAATAGGAATCAGACTGTGACTGTCAGTGCACTGCAATTTTCCTGCCCTCTTCTGAACACTGCACAACTACTTCATCATGCAGGGGTAAGGCTCTTACTGAACACAAATGCTGTGATTTCTCTACACCCACGTTCAGCTGCCCATTTCCCAAAGGCAGGGCAGTCTGCAAAGAGTCAACATTGTCCATAAGACTCTGAAACATATATTGCTCTAAGCGCCTCTGATCTGAACAAGGCTCCACCACTGTAAGAGCACAGTTCCACATTATAATCTTCGGACAAATGTTAAGTCACAGCAGGGTCTATTGCAAATAAAGATTTGAAAGCTGGGTTATAGGACCCTGAAGATACGTTTGTCATAGAAATGCTGGTAGAAGCTTAATTACAGTGATACTACTATATGCTGCTCTGCTAGGCAAGCTATTTAAGGCCTTTCAATAATGTTTTGCTGTAATGGGAACAGTTCAAGTTGCAATAGCAGGTTTGTGACATAGAAAACCTTATAGTGGTTGATCTTATTCCTTTTATTGCACTCATTTTAATAGTTTCTTTTCTGCTGCTCCACCTATCAGTTGCCCTTATCTCTAGAGAGCACAATTGCCTTTTTTCTGCCATTTCAAGTTAGTTATGATTTTCAGATTCGGCTTAGAGAAGCTTCACTCAATCTAAAATAAGCGTATCTTTTTCACACACCTGTCTCATTTATTTGAAGAAACTGAAGGGCTCTTACTGAATGCTGAGCATAAAATTGCGCTGCACCCAAGACACTCTTTTCTGCTAGGTAGTAAAGACCTGCAACACATTCCCTACCAAGAAGCCTAAGAAAATTAAATACTTAGTAGATATTTCTACAAAAGTAGCCAAAGGAAGGAATAAGACAGTATGAATGGGGGCACCTAGAGAATGCCCCAGCCCTGACAGCAGATAGTGGGATGCCAAAAAAAGAATGAATGGCATCTCCTCTTAGAACACAGTTTGGACTTGCTCAGCTTTGACTTTGTTTTCCCTTCATCCTACTTCCTCAGCCTAGGAACTGTTCCCTTCATCCATGCTCCCACACACATTTCTCCTTCCTTACACTTCCCATCTTTTCCAAACAAGATCCCAAATCCGTCTTTTTGTAACATCTTTACCCACCCAAACAGTTCTCTCACCCACACTTCGCCACATATTTACAACTAATACCATGAGACTCCTATCTAAATTTATAACACTCTGTCTTGTTCTAAAACACTACTTCATGTCACCTAACTGAAGAAAGAGACACTTCCTACAACTGAAGATAGGGCACTAGAGCCTACACGGAAATCAAGTCCACTTTGTCTACATATAATTCACAAATACCAGTGACAGCAGTATCTGCCATAAAAGAACAGAGTATCATGGCACAAATTTGACCTGCAAAGAGTAGATCTATTCAGTGTCAATCAGTTTTAAGGGTCAGGTTAACTCATCTTCAATGGCAAGACATGATCTAAGCCAATTTGTATACAAATGTTAATTTCAATTGTCTGCCATTTATCCTCAGCCTCTAATACCATGTTTCAATATGAAGACATATGAATCCCATCTCAAGCTGCAGCTTCCCCAGGATTCTGATTTTTCTTCTAAGTAATCTGTTTTTCATGTAACAGCCTAATGATCTGTCAAAAAATGTTATTATTTGCTCAACTAATTGCTTATTTTTTAATAAAGCATTCTAAAACATAGGTAATGATTGCAGGGCTATATTTCTTTAAAGAATAAATAAAGTCAGATCACCTGATTTTTTTCTTAACTCAGCAAAAATACAGTAAAAATACATTATTCATACGACAGCTTTATGTTGGCTAGTGTCTTGTTACATCATTTTTTTTGCATTAGCAATATTCAATGGTAGGAAGATAATTCTCAAACTCATCACTTTGATAAGAATTTCTGAGTGCGTGAACCAGGCTTGGCTGTCTTTATACAATAAAACTTGGAATACTAAATGTCATACTTCTGTACCTTGTGTAAGCTTCTGGAGTCACATGCAAGCCCACACAAACAATGGCAGTGACATGCCCAGTTTCTCTCAGTTTGCCTATCTCTCATGCCATTTCATCCATGCAGATTACAAGACCTTCTAAGGAAGCACCATGCAGCTCCCAAACCCAAGTTCATGTACAGCCTGCTTAAGAGTCGCTTCAGGATAGACAGACTCTGTAAATATATCTCTTCACAGCAACACTAATCCCTTTCCATCAATAAAAGGAATGCTCTTCTTTATTCTCCCTCACCTTGAAGCTGCTGCCCCACCGGCTAACATCTGCAGTAATTTAAATGCAGCTGGATGTTGGTTTCTAGTAAGTGTAAGATCTACATCAAGTCCCTCACATGGGGCAGCTAAAGGGAAGAGAAAGAAGGAACATGTACAAAAAACCCTAAGTGGATGGGACACATTTTCATTTCGTTGTCCGTTCACATTGTCAGAAACAAAATGATTTTGAAAGTAATAGAAAATCAGTGTAATAACACTGTCCTCAGCATGGCTCTGAAACCCATTTATGGGAGCCCCACCGGTAAAGCATATCTATAATTACAACTGAAGCTGTATTTAGCTCCAGACTAAACACCATCATGAGGCAGCGTGTTAAATAATGTATTTCCCTAGTGCTTTGTGTGGAATATGGGATCATTTCATACATTAAATTTGTTTTGGTAATATCTTCTAGTAGCTTCACAGCCAATGTGCACACACTTTTTGAAGATTTCAGGGAAGCAGGAAGTATCTGCACTGAGAGGCAATCACCAATACATAAAAATTCCCCTGTGTTTCAGCTGCAATCTTCCTGCTTCACCTAGGACTGAAACTAAACCCCAAAGGACCAGCAGTATTCAGGGAAACAAGGGCCTTGATGCTCCACCAACATCACACTCTCACCAGCTCTATAACTTGAGGTTTCCTCACTGGACTCTGGGCAATAACTGTGGCGTTGTCCATATGCTTACTTCTCAGGTGGATGCACGAGAAGAGTGAGCAAGTAACAACTACGGTCACTGTGCTATCAGTATCACCACAAGGAATGGTATCTCAACATACATAAAACATAAACAAGGGTTTTCTATCTTTTTATAGCATGCACCAACTCTCGTCATACCTTTCTTCTTTCTCGGAGACAGTCTCTCTGCATATTCACAGATACTTTTTCATTTTGACATAAACAGGCAGTCACATCACTGAATTTTTTATCAGTATTTTCCATGCCAGATGCACATGTGTGTCAGCTGGCACTGGCTTTCACGTTGCCAAAATAACAGTAAATCAGTAAAAAGCACCCGTTAGAGTGACAATACCAGTAATTTCTGGACAGTTCTCAAGAAAATATCTTTGTCGATTTAATACGACATTTCAGAGCAGAGTGGAGACATGTTCTTCCATTTTAAAGTGTGGTCACTAGAAACTAGCTAGATAAATTGACATTGCACTCTCTGTATTTATTCTTTCTCTGTTATTAATGTTTGTTGTATTTACAAGACAAGAAATGCTTTTTTCTTTGTCAGGATAGCAAATGCATCTGGAACTTCCAAGTCCACATTCTCCTTCCTTCTTAAACTTAGAGAGTTTACAACCAATCTTTCTGGTGGTACAATCTGCTACAATTGCTCCATAGTGATTACCTCAAAATCTGGTAGTAGAGATCATATGGAGTCATTCTTTTTTATATACGTAAAAATAAATAAATCTTTTCAGTTGTAAGATTTAATAGCTTTTTCATTTTGGTCTTGACTCTTACTTTAGTTGGCCATAGATATTGCTTAGAAGATTGACATGTGATGCATTTACTATGTAAATTCAATTAATTTAAAACGAATTTACCACATATACCATTGTATAAATAACTTCTGAACACAACAGGACTTACATTTCCTTGTGCACCAGCTAAACCTCATCTTTGTTCATTCACCACATAGTAGCAGTTGCAGCTAAAATGCAGCAGATGGCACCAAAATCAGTTTGCTATTGACACAACTGTTCGGGACTTCCCCTACATACTGCCACAGCCCAGCTTCAAACAGGGCTTGATCCCGGAGGGAGCATGGCTACAAAGAAATAACCAACAGACCATACACGGACAAAGACATTAGCTTAACTTTTAAAATCAAATTTGTAAAATGCAGTTCTTGGTGTGTCAGCAGTTCATATTACGATTTTATTTAGTTTTGTTCCCTCTGTATGCTCATATCCTTAAACGTAGGTAGCCACCAGTGGGAGAGACAAGGACGCTGACTGAAGGCATCACTCACACGCCTGTACTCAGCTGTGCAGCTGCAGCCACCGCCAGAACACACAGCCTGGGGAAATACCAGGGGAGGCAAGGCGAGAGAAAACAGAAGGGACAGAATTTCTGTCTGCATCCCTCACAGCTTTGCTGTTGAACTGGTTTTCATTCTACTAAAACAACCATTCTTATGCTTCCAACACCAAAGGCCTTTTAGACAGGGAACAGCTATATTATTAGTGGTAGTGAAAAACCAGGATATAACATTTGGCCTCACCACTTTTCCTCACAGCAAAGCTTCATCTGTTGGAAAGAGATCCAGCTAAGGCATTGGAATCAAATTCATGCTACGAAACAGAAATGCGTGAGTAAATGTCATGTTACTGACGCCTTACACTCCTAGCCACGTCAACACTGGATCACATCCTTGTTTCTGATGCCAGATGATCTGAAAGGAAAAATATAGGCATCTGGGGCAACAGCTTTTTTTTTTCCTAGTCCACTTACTTGCATTTTTGTGTAGCAGGTCTGAAAAGCTAATTGCTAGATCATACAGAAAAAAACAAGGTTTGTGCAGCTAAAAATTCCAGAAATTAAGTAATCTTTTAATAAATCATGATAAGAAGGCTCAATTCTGAAGCCTATCAGGGTAAACTGAACACTTCATTTACAGTACTTAACAGATGCTTATCTTGGGACACATTTGTAGCCCTGTGCTACTTTGGGACCTGGTTTTTTTTCAAAGTAAGATTGGAGTTAATTGACACCAAGGTCAGAATCTACACACTGTTCATGTGTATACTTCACTCTTCAATGACAGCTAATTACTGAAAAGAACTTTCAATAATCTGAATAAAGGAGTCCCTAAATATTAACCCATTCCAAATAGCAAAGTACAAAGCATATATGGAAATCTTAAAAAAAGAGAAGTTATTTTCAAGTTAACAATAAGAAAAAAAATGCCAATAAACCCCAGTTGCCTTTTGCTTTCCTTGGCCTCTTTTTGACAACCAGTACCTTTTCTGTTAAGCTTGGAGCAAATTTGGATTAATAACAAAGCCATACTCATCTGTCCAGCTTGTAATGGGAAGTAACGGGAACAAGAGGGGGAAAGACACAGCTTGGGTGCATGTGTTTGTAACATCTCATTTTTTCTGTTGGGCTTTTGATGAAAGTGTACTAAGGAACACAAAACTGCCCTTTGGGATTACAAGTCACTAACTCAAGCAGCCCATGACTTCCTTCCCCTTCAATTCCTTCCTGTTTTCTCCACTAATGCTTAATTTCCCTCTTCAGACAGAAGCCAGTTGGTGAGCCAGTTGCTCGCCTATCCCCCAGAGAGGTCATTCACAACCGCTCCTTTATAATTGTATCCACAATTTTGACAACATCTTGGTTTGTTAACAGGATACACAAAGGCTAACCAGAAATTGACCCAGCTGATCTCTTAAATGTGGTCTCACTTGCCAACAATCTTTCAAGTGCTGCAGAAACCCAGCTCACATGAATTCTTTTTGTTTTCTTTTTAGCAGTTTGTGCCATACTATTGTTTGCTCTTTCCACTGCATCAAATACCGTGCCTGAGCTGTCAGAGACAAAATTTTATCCCAAACCCCAGTACAATCTTTTTGTATTGTGAAACCCTCAGAGTCCATTCCTTTTTCTTCCTTTGCTCCATTCCTTTTGTCCCCAAGTCTGTCTTGCATTTCTCTGCAAGTGGGCTGCGTAAGCCACTTAACTGCCCCCATTTCCCACCTCTCCAAATCATCTATCACTGTGCTTCTCTTTCCTAGCAAGTAAACTTCTCTGCTCTTAAGGTTTTAAATGACTTGCCAGTTTACTTATCCTACTGCACATTTACTTCCACAGGTTAGAACTATTAAACAAGGGAGTATGTCACATCCTTACATTAACCATTAGTAGTTTATTAAGAAAAACGTCTCCCTTCATAACTGGTGCCAGTCTATCAGGATACAGGGTGAAACACAACCTGAAGGTTGCTGATGTATTTTTTTTAATCCATTTCATATAACAAGTGACTGCATTTGAATCATTCTCTGTGCAAGTTCTTTTCTGTCACTGGTTTCTGCTTCTCACAGCAATTCCTCTCCAGCAGGAGCCTCACCATTACATAAGACTCAGCATTACCCCCAGGGCCTTATTGTACCCTGACTTTGCATGCACAATGCCAGTGAAACCAGGTTTGAGTTGCACAACGGTTTCATGGGCCTGAGGGTACATCCCAAAGTGTTTTTATCTCTAGTCTGCCTCTCTTCTGTTATGAAAAACGTTCACAGTTCCAGTGAGGAACTTTGCACCCTTGCATGTTTATCACTTTACCATCTTCCAGAGGTCCTAGAGATTCACAAACACTCCATAACTAGAACAGTAATAAAATGGAGAGATATTGGGGTTTATAGTTGTTGGTAAAGCACAGAAGACAATGAGTTACAGGGTTTGTACTTCGCCAAGATACACTAAGTATTTCTTGCTAGTACACATCGATTTGGGGTGACACACCTATTTCCTTTTGCTGCCATACTGGCTTTTTCTCATTTGTCCTTTTGTTTTAGGTTAACAAATGAGCTGCTAGATTCATATGCTTGCCTACACTAATAATACTGTAGGATACGCCTTTTTTCCTCCAGAGCTATCAAAAGCCTCTTTTAAAAAGATTACTGACAGTAAATGACAAATACTTTATTATCCTGCTGTAAAAAATGAAATAAATCATAAACTTGCTACCCTTACTGCAGTGTCACACTGACCAACCATTTTTTAAATAGTCACAAAACTAGATTGTAGTATGAAGCTTCCTTTCATTTCACTTTTCCTTCCTCCCTCCCTGTGACATCTGATGCACACAAGCGGGGCTCTGTGCCTCAGCCGAGTTCTGCCTGGACAGGACGTGGCGTCTGCATCAAGGAACCAGCTTTCAAGTATGGTCCCCCCCAAGACCACAGATACCCCTCCCCTTAGGAACACGTATCAGTGGTTCATGGGACTACAAGTGGATCTGACCATCCAAACAGGCTTTTTTGCACCAAGTGCAACACCTGTGTTAAAGAGTGGACCTACAACATATTAAATGTTTTGTAATATTCTGACATGCACAATTACTACTGCTAGTGGTAGTCGCGTTACCTAATTTTCACTGCTCTGTATGACATAATTCAGTATTTCTTTTTATGTATTTGTGTATATTTACAGTTACGTATCTCCAGGGACACACATGTTATTATATATTACTAATCCACTGGTCATCTTCAATTCCAAAAGTACCATCAGAATTTATGATAAATCACATGAAGACTCATGGAAATAAACACAGACTCTGCACTCACTGTCAGATGCTTAAGGTCCTTGAAAGGTCAGCACAATATAAATTGCATAATTAACTATAAATTTAATTAAGGAGTCACAGAATGAGACGGAAAAGAACACTGAGATCAAATTTTCCATTCTACATCCTTAAACATTAACTCAGTTGCCATCAGGAAGATTGAAATCACAGATGGACAATTAGGGGAAATATTATCAGCTTTTCAATAACAATCTCAGACCCAATTATTTCCTAGCACATACATATATATGCAAAAAATATATATGCACAGAAGGCAAGGGCAGCATAATTTACCATCTTCCTCAAAAGTCTGCAAGCAGGTGAATAAATAAGAATCTAAATCTGGCTCCATTCCAAAGCCTAAGAACATCTTTTGTTCCATAGAAAAAGACAGTAGGTAGCTTTAAAAATCAGAAATAGCCTCTGAGAATTTGGGCATGCTATAAAATGCCTACAGAATACTTTCTTGACATAGCAACTATAGAAAGATCTCATTTCTTTACACGGCATGTAAAAGAACACGACTTCTGCCTTTGGGCATAGGTGCTGCTGTAAAATATTTTTTATTGGTATGCTTCATGTGTATCAATAATTTAAAATTATATTTCCTCCTGACAGATTTTATGCCTAAAGAACTAAATCACTTGATTTAAACCTCTAGAAAATATTTTTGAAAATAAATTTAACTGTCCTATAAATGCTGGGTGAAAAATGTTATACAGTAACTTCATATATTTAAAATTCTATCCTTTTCATTAAAATAGCTTTTAGCATAAAGGAATTTCCTTTTGTCAGTAATTCTACAATGTCCAAACTCAAAAAAATTTTTAGGATCTTGCCAAGAATCCATGTTACTTTGATCACATTCAAATTCATTGCTTGAAAATTGCTACCCTGAAACTATCTTCACCCTAAGATTTCTTAAAAATATGATTTAGTGAATATTCTAAAAAACAATTTCATTTTAAAAAAATCTAACCACCCATCCTAACCCTTCAGGAATTCCATTCACAACAGATCTCCAAACCATAACTGATTTCATTGCTTCCTATTACCCCCGCTTGAAAGACAGCATAAAAACAGGTGGGAAAAAAAATGAGGAAAGTAAAATGTGGGCACTGGTACAAGAAATACCGAAATATCACGTGCAGACTGGCCTGGACAAAGGGAATTATACAGCAGACGTGCTAAAATCCAAGCTACAATATACATAAAATATCTCAGACTGTCCATTCAAAAACAGGTAAAACCCTTGCCCACAGGAGGCTAATCCTACCCACGATACTCATACAAGAAGCTCTACTGGCAGTGAAACCATTTCTTGCATAAGGCAAATAGGAGCTGCCTTGAACCTGAAATCAGCCAGAACTGCTCCTCTTTCATTTAAACTCAGCAGAAAGTGGGCTCATCAACTGCAAGCACAGTACTTAACATCAAACTATATATATTTTGCTACAACTTCAAAAAATGTATATTGCTTATAGTCATACTGGAATTTAAAAGGGTTTTTATTTCCAGAAAGACGCTCAGTGTGAAACTGGTTATTTAATAGAAAAAAGACTTTCCAAAACACTCTTCAGAAGGGGCTCAGGTCATCTAAGCAGGTTCCCATACAAACACAATGTATCTCTCCTATGAGAATATGAAACTGAAGCTGAAAAATCATTTTTAAAAAGCGATATGCTAAAAGTACCATCTAGATTCCTGCCTTCCTTCTGCTGAAGTGATTATTCCCCTCAATTCAGCACTAGAGACCACATCTGGAGCATTATGGGTACCTTTGGGCTCTCCAACACAAGAAATATGTGGATACACTGGAGTGAGCCCAGCAGAGAGTAGCCAAGATGAGTAGGGGACTAGAGCGTCTCTGTACACGTAGGGACTGAGCACACTGCTTGTTTCAACCTGGAGAAGGCTTGGGGGCATCTCACTGCTGCCTTCAGCTGCTCCTCAGGAGGGCACAGAGAAGATGGAGACAGACTCCCTCTAGAGATACAAGGGTAAGGGGCAATGGAAACATGTTACAGGCAACAATAGTTATCATGGTAATAAGGGCCAGAGAGATTTGAGTCTCCCACCTTCAAGACACCCATGACTCAACTGGACAAGGCTCTGGACAACCTCCTCTACCTGGACCTGCTTTCAGTGAAAGGATGAACAGAGCTGGCCACCAGAAGCCCCTTCCAACCTACAGTTCCACAGCTCTGTGGTATCAATGGGAAAGGTCTTCAATTGAATGATGGGAGCAAGGACAGCAAAAATAGTGCACAAATTTATAGCTACAAATATCAGATTTGTACTGCTTCCCCATTCTTTAATGGAAAATGAATTTAAAGATATCTGAAAAACACTTTCAAAATTTTTGAGGCTTTCCACAAAAATTAAGTTGAAAATAAAAGTTAGGCATTAAGACTCTCCATCAAAAATGACTGTCTTTCGTCATATTTTAAGTAAATTTTTGAGAAAGTAGAATGAACAGCTGGGGGCTTTTTTGTTTTTCGTTTGTTGTTTGTTTTCAAAAGAGAGTAATTTAAAACATTTTCCTTCAAAGGATTCTTTTTATCACATTTCAGCACCCAGCAAGCTGTGAGAGCATGTGATGCTTCCTGTCAAATTCCAGTCCCTCTTTTGCTGACCTCTTTTGTTTTCAGCAGCAAGCACAGATTCATACAGCCTGGTTCACCACACTGGAAATTCCCAGCAAGGCATCACCTTAGCCCAGGGCCTGGTGTAATTGGCTTGCCCAGAAAGGGCAGAGCCCTGGGGACGCCCAGCACTTCTGGCACTGCTGGTCTCGCACAGGTGCGGGGCTAGCTGAGCTGCCGTCACACCTCGCCAACTAATGCGAAGGCAAATAAATCTGCCTGCATTTGGTGATGAGACTCCTGCAGCAGCCAGCACTGATGAAATCTCACTGCTACTAGATCAGAGCTATTACCACTGACAAGGCACCGAATTTTCTACACAGAAAAGACTTTTCTGTTCCCACAAACAACAATTAATCAATTTTCCTCATCCTGAGGCATTTTTTCTAAGACTAACTGAATAATCCAAATGACATTTATTTCATTATCACCTATTTTATTAAAAAAAAATAAAAGATGTGATGAACAGTATCCCCGAAATGTCTTGTTAGTAATGTATAAAAATTCTCAGTCAAAAAGAGATCTCATTATAGCAATAAAATTTATTTTGCCTTACAAAAATTGGCTGTCACAAAAAGTCCACGTGGGTAGCACAGCAGCTACCGCATTGAAGCATCATTTCAGCACTGAGCTCCATGAATCTCAAATGAAACCACAGGAGATGGCAGGCTGAGTTGAGGAGGTCTGTCACTTCAGCAGACTGCACTAGCAGTAGAGGTTTATAATGAGGTCCCTAGATTGAAGAAAAGTAAAAATTATCCAAGAAGAAAGTCTCTGTCTTCAGTGAGGGTCTCTCACTGATTTCCTTTATCAGTAAATTGGGAAACGCCCGCCAAGGATGGCAACTTTGTACAGTTCCATCCACAAGGAATGCCATTCTGAACCTCACCTAAACATACTTGAGCTCCTGGTCAGTCATGCTCCCCATTTCTAAAGGCTAGGAATAAACTTGCTTGGTCAAGCGAGAGAATTCAGCATGGACACACAGGCCATTAACCACCAGAAAGAGGCATTGCTTTGGTCCTCGTTGCTTTGTGGTGTTACAAGACAAGCTAACCCAGTGTAAATAGATGTAAACAGCAGAAGTCCTAAGTATTTTTAACCTTTGTTGCAGCTCTTCCAAATACAGCGCACAAGCAAACTCCTATGTAATAAATAATTTATTTGTGGAAAAATTTCTTTAATACAAACCTATTTTACCAAAACAGAAAAGCAGATACAACAAAAAGAAACAAATAACATGAACTACCGATAATATTACCCTGTCACAACACATCACTGCTGAGGTACCGCACCGAGTGTGCAAGTTAGGGTCTGGCCTGAATTCCACAACACATCCAGGTTTCATTCAGGTGCACAACTGCATGAGAAAAGCAGGAATCCTTAAAAGTTGAAAATCACATAGGATAGAAAGGTATAAGCCTGCCCCACCTCCATGTGCATGTGATGCAGATCTGAAAATTAGCAGGGTGAGCAAAACCTACAACATTTAACTAGATTCAAGTTGATCATGCAGGTAAGTATCAAGAAAGTTATTGTTAATTGTGACAATGTTACTGCAGGCTTTGATGGATCATATGTTGTACGTTGTGTTGTTTGACCCAGAAACAAATGTTCTGTCTCAGAGGTAGCTGCAACTCCTACTGGAGATAAAGGACAAAACTGTCCCAGAACAGGGTCTAAAGCCAGACTGAGATAGGCTTTTTTTTTTTCAGAATTGCCAAATACTAAACAACTCCCCTGTATTCAAAGTCAGTTACTAAGACCTCGATATTTTCCACAGTTTGTCAGCTTGTGTAATTGTCTAAGCATAGATTTTTCAGTCAAACATAAGACTCCAAGTCTGTCAAGATTAAAGTTAATATTGATACTATGGCTAAATGGAAGGCACCATTTGAGAAAGACGCCATCACCAAAAATTGCAGAAGTGCTAAACATTAGAAAATCCTGAAATTTAAAGTGGAGAAAATATTTTAGTATCCTTAAGTACAATGTTACATGTGTACCTGACTCTTCAGACGCAGAGTGAGACCGAAGGGGCACGTATGAAAAAAAACCAACGCACAGAAAATCAGCTTTTCTGATGCATACATGGATTCATACCTTCATGCTGTACCTATACAACAAAGAGCCCAAAATGAAGCCTTACAGCTTCCATTTATTGAAATCATAGAGAAGGACTCTGTCAAGGAGTCAAACGTCCTGAGAGGTTGAAGAAATCAACCACAAGATAATTTCTGCAGCAGCATTTTGAGAGATTTTAATATTGAGATGTATTAACTAAGAACCTAGGTACTCTAGTTTGGGTCAACAGTACAGGTAACCCTGAGCCATAAGGAAACACGCTTCTAAGTTTCCAGTAAACCTTCACTTCCACCTTTGCCTCACTTAGTGCTTGTCTGGGTTTAAAAAGAGAAGGAAACACAAAAGGTGATTAATGACATCAGGAATCTTTTTACAGAAAGACCTGAGAGTTCACAAGTTCACTCCAGACTTCATTACAACTCTGAATCCATCACTACTGAACAAAAGATAAATTAAGCAGCCTAGATATCAACAGTAAAGTTGTTCTAATGTGAGAGAACTTACTCTCAGGACTACAAAGGCACCCAGGAGCAGGGAAGCAAAGAGGGATGCCCACACGCTCGTGGGGCATTCATTGCCATCTTCCTCACTCAGCAGCAGTATCAGTGGGACCACTCTGCAAGTGCTTGCAAGGCTCATGCATTCATGGCTGAGAGAAACGGCCAAAATAACTTGGCTACTAAAAAGATTGCAACTGCTGACACGACATACCAAAAAAATACCTTATTTCTTACATTCTTTACCTAAACAGCGAATGATATGCTTTTCTTATTCGATGGAAACAATTCTGGAAGTTCATATGCTTTAGCACCCGCTGCAACACTGTTTTGTCTGTTTCTAGCACTAGGGCATTTATCATTCACAATGAGAAATGTTTCCGAGATCCCTAGTAATGAGTAGATCTTACTACTGAGAAGTGGTTTTAGCTCTCAGTTGGACTACATTCTTCTCCTGGCTCCCACCCAGCCACAACGAATTATCTCCTCCGCACCGCTCAGTTAATCCCGTCCATCCCCGCGGGTTTATACCCAGGGAGTCCCCTCCCTTTTAGCCAAAGTGCTGGGCTGGACTCGGCTTTCAAGAGCCGTTATCCGCCTACAGCTCCTTATCCAAGCAGCAAATCCCCGCAGCGTCCCCAGCGCTTCCCTCTGCTCTCCCGGGGACTGCAGGAAGGAGGGGAAGGCGCGGAGCCGGGGTTACTCCAGGCCCCGGGAGCTCAGGACCCCCCCGGGCCGAGTCAAGCCCCGACATGTGTGCGGCCCCGAGCACCCCGCGGGCGGCCCTGCCCGCCGTGCGGCCTGCG
>JAVSBS010027317.1:40152-68825 GCA_033124195.1 Coracias cyanogaster | reverse complement strand
GAGACCAGCACCAGCCTCGCTACAACCTCCTTTTAGGTAGTTGTAGAGGGCAATGAGGTCTCCTCTCAGTCTCCTCTCCTCTAGACTAAACAAACCCAGTTCCCTCAGCCGCTCTTCATAGGGCATGTTCTCCAGTCCTTTCACCAGCTTTGTTGCCCTTGAATGGTTTGGGTTGGAAGGCACCTTAAAGATCATCTAGATCATGAGGGTCAAGCCACTTCTTCAATGGCCAGCCTCCAAGGTGGACTCTGTCCATTCTGCCTTCAATCCTGATCTGTGTGTTCCTGAATCCAGTTCCACAACCTGGTACCCACCTGCCGCTGAGTCCAGTCTGGGGCTTCCTCAGAGCCTGCTCCACAGCATCAGTGGTGATGGTGATGTAATTGCCATCAGGGGCATGAGTTTGATATTAGACTTGTATATATTTGTATATATTTTATTTTATTATTACTATTTTTACTAAAGCTACTTTAGTTTTCTTTTCCAATCCGTAAGTCTCTCTCCTTTATTCCCTTTCTCTTCTCCTTTGGGAAGGGAGAGGAGTTAACAGAGAGAGCCTGGCATTTGTCTAGTGGCCAGCCCAGCCCTAACCCTTGACTATGCCACACAAATTGGGAGGCGGGGAGGTGAATCAAACATTATGTTCCTAGCCTCATGCACAGTCCTTCAGGATCAGTAAGACCCACCTGCAGATGTCCAAAGGAACTACTGATACCTATAGCTTCTCAATGCACGCATCATATAACTTGCTCTCTTGAAGCAGTAACAGTCATGACCTTAAAAAATATTATTAAAAACAACACATAAGTTCTTCTAAATGTAAAGAAACTACAGTCTGCAGAGCAATACTACAGCTGTATTCCTTTCACAGTGTTCTGAATTTCAACCACTTCTGTCCTTACTTTTGAAACACAAGGGGGAGGAGGAAGGATCAAACCCAAGCCAGTAAGAGGATCACTCTGCCTTCCCTCCGATTAAGTGATAATTGCTTCATTATTCACCGTCACAGTTCTCAACCTGCCAAAACCCAGATGTACAACACTGGCTTTTGCAACATGTGATAAAAGTCCAAAATAAGGGGACGCAAACACAACAAGAAGGAGCAGAAGAAGGTGGTTGAAATTATGGCACATATTCACTCTGCAGACAGTTTTTCAGTCTTCCTTTTTAGAAATTCCACTGTCAGTCCCTTAACAATGAAATAAGCCAGCTTGGGTATCTAGAAAAGTAAATCTGAGTCTCTCGAGAGTAGTATCCATCATAATTGTGTGTCACTGAGAAGTATGTTGCAGACCTCAGAAACATATTTCTATCAGAAAGTGTATCCAGCTTGATAAATTTTTTTCTCTCCCACTATCTGTCCTCTATATTGCTTAAAATTCTCCGTCTTCCAATTTGGAGGGGAATTTTTTGAAAATGTTCACTGATCACCCACATTTTTCAAAGCATAATGGAGTCACTTACCACAAAGCATGAGAAGAGAGCTACCGGAATTACCAGGAAAAACTCCCTGTCAGTGAAATCTGTTAGATGAAATAGTAACCCCAGAAGAATGATAAAAGTCTCGTCGTCTGAAACATTTCAAAGCCAGAACAGACACAGCAATCAATAACATACTGTAGAAAACCTGGCTTGGGATAATACACTGGACAAAACAATACAAGCTACCAGGTATTTCCTGCTTGCCTTTTTTCAATTAAATTAATTCATTCCAAAAACAAAAATCAGGTGAGAATGAGAAAAAGGGCCCTTAAACGATAAAAAAAAGAATAACACAGCAAAGCTACTATTTTAAGTTCCAATTTACTTCTTTGTCCTCAGAACTGGACTGAGGGCCAGCAGAAGGCCTGTGAATCCCTTAAATCCCTTGCAAGTTATGCTTTGATGGAAAACCTGGGATTCAATAATTAATCAATAATTAATAAATGATAATTATTCATGACAGTGACTTTGGGCAGGACTTCTGAACAAAAAATAATTTTACTCATAGTAACAAGATAACTGTCTTGCACAGAGGTCATGAGTACAAACTTCATGTTCATTCAAACAAATCATCAGCAAACAGCCACATTTTAAAACATGAACAAATTCTGTTACTGAAAGAGTTCCATAAAATATCACTTTGAGATGTTCAGAAGATGGTAACCCACTGTAGGAGAAGTACCTGTATTTACCTGTGTGAAACTATGTAAACCATTGTATGGTGCTGAGTTCATTTACCCTAAAAGGCCATGCTGTAAGAGGAAAGAACAAATTTCAAGGCCAAACATCCAATTTGATGGGAAGAGAATTTTTAAAGATTTCTATTTGTTTTTTATTATTCAATCAAACCAGCTCCCAGATTTTCTGCAGTAACCCAATCAAAGCTTACAACCTCTTTCCACTTGTACATTGTCCAGATGAGAATGTTTTAAAGTTACTTAGCCTAGAAAATCTTCTCTGATTTACATTCTTGAGCTATCTTCCTGTTTCCATGTGTTTAAATGGATAAATCTCAATGCAGTTTGTCCAATTTTTCATGACAAAAGGTCCGTATATCCCATACAGTAAGTTCGTGGAGGATTTCAGTATTAGGGTTCTATATGCCCAACCATAAGTAAGAGCAATCCAGGCGCAATCCAGGCACCTAAACTTTGTTATATAGTGCTGGTTTAAGAGTTTCAGGGCATCCTGCCTAGCCTCCTGCTGCCACCCAAAAAAGCAGTTGATATTTCATAGATACCAAATCATATCGGCCAATCCTCAGCATCTAAACGGTCTATCCCCTAGTTACATGAATCCTAAAGTCCCACTCCAATCTCACTCAACCAAAACCTTCACTAATTTCAATGACAGTGATCTTGCAGTAGCACTGAGCAAGCAGAACCCTTCTGTCAAAGTAACTTGACCTTATACAGCAGAGAAAATATCAACTTACTTGCCTAAGTGTGCAAATTAATATTTGTAACACATCTTGAAAGTCCAGTATGTCAAACATTGTGGTCTTTGAATTCTAAACTTCACCTCCAGTTAACAAGGGTGTTTTTGCTGCCAAATCCCCTTTCCTCCACTGCAGCGTTCCCCCAGTGTAACCCACTCACGTCTACGGAATTCTTTGCTCTTTACATCAGAACAGAGATTCAGCTGGTGCAGCCTTCTCCCCTGATGTCTTTGATCTTAGCTGGATTAAGTAACAAATAATCAGAAAAAAAGTATTGTTTATCTTTTTTTTCCTTCAAAAAAGATCAACTTTTACTATAATCAGTAATACAGGCGTGATTATTTTCTCAGTAATGCCCATTTGCTAAGGAAATTTCGCTACGCCATGTCCTCAGCTAGGATAAATACATATTCTATGGACTGAGTCAAGAAACTTCACTGGAACAACTTCTGAATTAAAAAGGTAAACTCTTAAGTCTCCATTACTACTTTTGACTGCCATTTTTTGATACTTCCCTTAGTGAAGTATGTTTAAAAAACAGACAGGAAAGGACTTTTTTTATATGTGCTCCTTCAGGGGAAAGAGAAATGACTGTTACTCTCAAGTGTATTTCAGCCACTCTCACACACGTGCTTTAGCTTAATATACAGCAATACTTCTCCAAAACTAATGCAGCTATTCATTTTCAAAAGTTTAACTGTCCTTTTACTGTACCAGTATTTCTCCCTTTCTCCTTAATGGGACCTTATGTTCCGGTTTTATGTAGTGTTTATCGGTATCGGTATCTAGGTCTCTGTCGCGTGTTAGAGAGTGTCAGTGTTAGAAAAGGGACAATACTTCCTGTTTATACCATATTCACCCCAGCTGATCATTTCAAAATATGTATTATACTTCCACGGTTCAACAGTGCTGATGCTGGATACCTCTGCCATTTGAAAACGAGGATGCAGGCTGTCAAATAACACAGCAAATGTGCATCTGATCACTTCAGCAGACTGTGTGAGCAAAATCCTGCTTCTTCCGGCAGATGATGATGAAAAATAATCTTCCAAAAATTCAGAAAACCACGACAGAAATCTTAGAGCAGATCCTTGGCTGATATTAACCAGTATAGTTCTATTAATATCTTCCAGGGATCAAGTGCTATCTATCACTACCAAGCAATGGCAACATACCAGATAGTTTTCTAGTTCTAATGATAAGGAATGTTTATGACATGGGAGAAAAAAAAATTGCTTTGTAAAGGCACAGGCTGTAGAATTGATAGTATTTTGCAATTACAATTTGAGAGTGTATTGAGATATAAAAGCTCGAAGACTTTTTCCAGAAGTTGAAACAGGTGATGGCTTCAGAAAATCGATGCTGTCCTTTGCCAAATGCAAAGAGCGTTCTATTTCAGAAATTGTGTTCGAGGGATAGTTTAGGAAGATCTTTAAGTTAGGTAATAACTAATGGGAGGATACTAGTTCAGCGTACAGGAATTCCACACTTCTTTCTGAGTCTTGGCTACACTAAGCCGTATTTTGAACCTTACCTTAAAGAAACAGAATATATCTGAGTTTATTACTTAAATAAGCACTTTTTTTTTTACATTTGATTTTTTATTTTTCTTTTTTACAGCCAAAGCAACCATAAATGTTCTTAACTTCATCATCAGCACAAGGAAACTACATTAAATACGTATTTTGGGACCACCTTAAAAAAGCAGGCAATATACCAATAAATCAGAACAGAATGGATTTTGAAAACCTTCTCTGTACTTGGATTCTAGAAGAATTCAGCACTAGCAGGTAAGCAGATAAGTACTGTAAGAAACAAGTGAATGGTATATAACTAAAAGCATCTGATATCTTCATACAAAGTATTCCTTTCTTAACATATAATATTATAAAAATATTATAGCATGTGGGAACAAATAAAATGTCACAGAGCCCAGGAGTTTCAAAAATACTTATTTTGAGGTATTATAAATAGGACACTAAGGCATCTTCAAAACTCTTGATTTTTTTTTTAAAGGTAAATACCTACTTTATTGAAATTATGCATTTCTATACAATTTTATATGGGGCACATAAAAGCACAAATTCTATAAAGAGCTCAGCACAAAAGTGGAAGTGAGGTCACTTGATTTCTGTTCCTGATTGTCCTGTTGAGCCACTATATGGCTCTGATCTCTGATGTTATTTGCTTTGTGTCATTTCCACATCTGTGGCTTCCTCACCTCACTGCAATGACATGAAACCAACAGCTGCATTTAGCACACTTTGATGCCTTTCAAGGCAAGGTGATGAGCTAGAGCAAGAGTTCATCCTGTCTTACTGCTTTTTTATAACAGAAGACAACCATAGCCAATATGCCACTATAGGACAGAATCAGTATCAAAGTATCACTAGCAAAATTACTATTTCCCTTTTCAACATCCTAGAAAATCAAAGTTGTGCCACAGAAGGAAAATACTTTTTTTTTCCATCTGAAACAATCTTTAGAAATTGTTTAGTAATAAAGGCATTATAGTAAAGAACAGAGAATTGCTGTCAGAGAAGCACTATTGTTCAAGGGCTGTCAAAATTTCCGGAGTCTGAGTGCCTCTGTCCTTATCTGGTGCTCCCAGTGAGCTACTGTGCAAATGAACACAAGTCATTTCCGTGCTTCACGCCTGATTTTTTTCTGTCTGTACAACAGAGATGAAGTACTTTGTATAGCAAATATCATGGAGATCTAAGGATGAAAATTATCCATAAACCAGATCAGCTATTATCATTTCAAAAACAATCTGTTTGCATCCCTATGTCTGATTTTTTTCCTACATTTAGAGGCTCTGTATGATATTTGATTTTGTACTATATTGAATGAAGGTTACATAGAGATAGCTTCCAAATTTATGATCAATAGAAAATTGCAAATTTTTTCTCCCAACCAGTTCTTTCCAATGATCACACAACGGCACAACACATCAATAAAAAGCTCTGAATTGATGCCCTTTCCCTATTTTATGCCCTGTTTAAGTTCCCTGGGGATGACAGATTAATTTAATTAGTTTTATTGAACTGTCTAGTTGCTTTTATTGGCAAATCTACTCATAGGAAGAAGACTGCAAATTTCTTTTGGGATTAGCATTGTCCTGCTCATCCATTTTTAAAATGAAAGTGAATTTACTGTCATTTCTTATACGGTTTTCTGCTATGCTTTCTGCTGTTAAAACTCACATTTGTAAAGTGCCTCCACTGACACTTAGATAGGAAGTTTAAAGCTGTTGTTTTCCTAAATGTGGTTAACAAAAAAAGGAAGCAGACACCTACTGTCAAATGGACTGTGAACTGAATACATCACTCACGTTTCACTGGAGAATTCAATTAATCTCATCACAACAGAGAACACAGCTCTTGCAAGGCACCTGGAAGCAGAGGAGTGGTCAGTCACTTCCCAGCCTCCTCCGCCTGACAGCTCCCTCAGCACAGCAGCATCAACACAACAGCACTGAGGCTATGAAGTATATCGGCAAGGTTCCGTTTACCTGGAGATGGGGCTAATCAAAGTCCTCAGGCCCCAATGCACTGCCAAGCAGTGTGAAGTACAGGAAACAGCAAAATTAACAGCAGGAATGGACTCAATTTAATCCCAGTGCTCAAATGTCCAGTGCTGGGGCCTGAGCTGTGGGCCTCAAGTTGGAGTTGACCTGTGAATGAGTCACAACCTCGCAGAATGTTTTGGTTTTCTAATTGGCTTCATGTTTTAGAGGCAGAACCTGGCCCACCTGTGGCTCTGCCCTCACCCAGGTGGTCATGGTTGGTGTGGTGGGCAAGGCCAGGGTTATATTAACCAGGAGCTGAGGGGTCGGAGGAGCCCTCTGTTGGGGCTGGTTGCATCTTGCTGAGCTCTCTTAGTGGTGTCCTTTCATGTGAGGGGCCAGAGGGAGCCACCTCTGTCCAGTGTGTGCAGCAGGCGATGCTGGCACCACAGTGGGCAGCGGAGGAGCTGGGCCCACAGGAACCTATGACAGGACTGTCTGAAAGAGGACTTCTGAGGGGATGTTGCTGGGTTCAACGTTGGCCTGTGTGATTGGGCAACTGATAGAAGCATAAAATGTTGATGGTTGAACCAGCACACAACAATGTGCTACTTTTTTATCCCTGAACTACACTTTATTTCCTCATTTTTGGGAGGAAGCTAACTGCTTTTGTCTGGGTTTTGCTTTGTTTTCTTTTTTGCCTATAAACTGCAATTTCACCTTTTACTTTCATACTTCCAACTACTTATTTGGCAACCCCAGTCAGTCTTAAATGTACCTCCCTTTACTAAGGTGTATATGAGGATAGAGATGTGCCTACATGTTTGTGGGGCACAGGCTCAGAAGGTCATTGAGGAAACATTTTTCCCTACCAAAACCAAATTCCATTATGAATATTTGATACAAGGACAACCATACAAAGTTCTTCCTCTATATCTTTTTGCATTTTTGCTTCTGTCAAGGTTTAGGGTCAGGGCTGTCTGCTAGACCTTTAACAGACTCACTTGGTTAACCCCTCTCCCTTTCCAAAGGGGAAGAGAAAGGGAATAAGGAAGAGAAACTTACTGATTAGAAAACAAAACAGCTTTAATGAAAAGAGTCATACTAAAATTGAATATATACAAACCCAGTATTGAACCCAACCCCACTGATGGCAATTACATCACTGGGGATGCTGTGGAGCAGGCACTGGGGAAGTCCCAGACTGGACTTGGTGGCAGGTGGGAGCTGGGTTCTGGAACTGGATTCAGGAACACGTGGATTGGCATTGAAGACAGAACTGATGGAGTCCTCCTCAGACACTGAAGAAAAGAGCTTGATCCTCGTGATCTCTCAGCTTTATGTTGAATATGATGTGTATGGGATGGAATCCCTTGTTGGTCAGTGTAGGGTCACCTGTCCTGGCCGCTTCTCCCTGCAGGTGCAGCCTTTTACTTTTCAAGATTTAGCAGTGACCTTGTTCTGCACACCAATCCTTGGTACTAATTAAACATCAAGTGTTATCACTGCTAGAAGCAGACACTGTCTGTGAAAATAGGCCATTAACTTCAGAAAATGCAGTTAGTTAGAACGGTCTCAGCTGGAAAGTAAAATCACTGAACAGGATTAGTGGTGTTCTAACTCAAACCAGGACAGCATGTTTTACAATACTTTCTCACTTGGCTTTAGCAAAACCTTCTTTTTCAGGCTCGTTCTATTATGATAATTACTGTTACTTTAAATGTACTTTGAAAATGAAAGCCTTTTTGCTTTAGGTTTTTTGCTTTATCATTAAATTGATAGAAGAGGATATTTTGTTTAATTTTTGGAGGTAGGAGTAAATCACTAAGGAAACTCTGAAATGTTACTTAGTATTTTTTGTCCTTAAGAAGAAAATGCAGTTAGGTGAGGTGTAAAATAATTATGAATAAATTAATTTCTTAGTTTAATGCAATCCATATAGTACACATATGTTACCCTGCTTGCTGTTTAGCCATCCATGCAATCTGTGAGGAAAAAAGTACATGTGGCTCACATTTATAATGTAGGCAAATAAAACTCGACATTTCTTTCTTTTACGTATTAAAAACAATCAAAAAAGGAATACCCTTTTTTCAGTCCACTGGAAGTTCCTTGAGTTTGGCTCATCATTAGATTTATACTGAGGATGAATTTGGTCTCTATGCTTTTCCTACCCTACACTTGTTTTCCCACTCAAACCAGTCCTTTTTTTAACTTTTTATTTCAAAAATTTTCTTCTAAGGCTTTTTTCAGCTTTCTCTTTATTGTCAGCATCTGTTTTTCTTCCTTTTCTGTTACCTTTCCATTTCTTTGAGTAGAGCTCTTTAAACACAGTTTCAGATAGTTTCCAATCTGCCATTACTACTAAGCTCTTAAAAGAATTCCTCGTCTAGCAATGTCTAATAGGACATTGTTACTTCATCAAAAGATTAAAATATTTTTCTAATTATGTGTCAATTTAAATTGTAAAGCCCTTGCAGAAATCCTTGTGTTTGCTGGTCTTTCCCTTAAATACATTGCAATGAGAAAGACAAGGGTTGTGAGTGTCAGCGAGATTTGCCTTCAAACTGTTTAGGTTTGATTGCATTGCATTATAGAATGCTTCATTACTAGTTTAACCTCTCAAAGGTTTTCAACTGCTGTTTTATTTAGCTATACCGACTACACTGCCTACAGCAACTCCAGGCAATGATTCCCCCAGTGGCATGCATGAGCTGCCCTGCTCTACTGCAAAAATACATTATGGCTGAATTTGCCCTCAGAGTTTGGAAAGATCTAAAGTCTTTGGAGACTAAAAATGTGTTTTTTTCTTTGTTTTAGCTGGCAGTATGAGCCTCTGGCATTTTGAAGTGCAAGTCATTAGCGTCCACAAGGGTGATGTTAATATGTCTGTGTTTCAATCTCAGGACATTTTCCAGTTGCTTCTGCCACAACAATCTCTGCCATCTCAGTGCTTTTTAAGCCCCTTGTGAATTCAAGTAAGCTCTGCAATGCCAGTAAGAATCACTGTAGACTTCAGCTGAAACCAGTTGCTACCTGACTTATTCTTTTTTCAGTAGTTGGCAGTGAGGTTGAAAGTCATTCAGAGCTACTTGATGGTGATGAGTGGGAATGAAAAGAATGAGAGATGTAATGTCTAGAAACATTAAACAATCGAAAGCAAAGCTAGCGGATTTTGGACAACCTTTTAAAATTTTTTTTTAATTATTATTTTTTTTATTTGAGAAGCTGTGACTTAGACTTATAAAAATATTCAGTTGCACATACAAATCCCGGCAATAGTGGTAACATGGGTCTGGAAATGAAAGCAAACTAAAGGATCAATTGAAGCAGTCAAGAGCGTAGCCTGAGGGACCAGATGACAGTCCTCATTGACGAGAAGGATGGAATCTGTCAACAAAGGTAAAGCCTTGTGGGAAATGCAATAAGGCAATGCAGAGAGATCGAGGGCTGACCCTTTCACCCAGTGTGTAAGCACTGAGTGTGGATGTATAGTGTGTTTGGTCAATTGCTGCTTGCTTTCACTGGGAGGAATGTCAGAAATATTCACCCTTCCCTTTTAGGCTGCTTTACTGTATTCCCTACAGTTCCCAGCTCAGGCGTAATCCCAGTTCCCACAACTGAGAGGAATGTCATCTAATCAGAGGGATAGGGCAGAAGAAGAAAACAGGTCTGAATGTGAAGACAAGTGAGCGAAACTAAAAACATAAACATTTTGGCAAGTGTTACTATTTTTAGGCATTCCTTTTGGTCTTAGGGAAAAATTAAGTATGGTGCCAAGTCAATAGTGCCTAGGGTTAGATCGCATAGTTTCACAGCTGTCACTGCCTGTCCCCACTGTGTAAATACATACAAGGACTGGTGACTAAGATATATGTTTTTTTTCTCTTAGTTTTCTTCTGATTAATTATTGGCTTACCCCTGAACGTCTTTAAGAACTCAGCAGGGGATTGTTGTCTCCAGCTCCAAGCAGAGAGGGTTTCTCTGGCACAGATTGCTGCCCACTCCTGCTGCCAGCGTCGGACACAGGTCCTTCCGAAAAGAGCGGGAAGAGTCATGTGTGCACATGTGCCCACGTGCATGTGTCTGCTGTCTTGTACCCAGCCTGGTGATGGCTTAGCGTGAGAGCTTGAGCAGAAGGGATAATCCTGGATCACATAATTACTACAGCCTGACTGATTTGGTGCTTTATAGAACTGAATCTCTTGTTCATGAAGTGTTTGAAGAGTCCCAGAAAGGTTGTGGTTTGGAAGAAGCCAATCCAGATCTTCAGACCTGCAGGTAGTGACATCATGGTGTATCAGTTAAAAAAAAATCAGTCCTGTTAACTCATTTATTTTTACATTACTTATTACATTTGTGGATAAACATAAGACTATTCAGATGTTTCTAAACTCAGATTTCCTGAAAATGTTACAACTCCTTATTCTGTTCTAGAGTAAGATATTTTCTTTTGGATTACTAACTTCTATTCATAATATTAGGAGTGCATGCATCCATTCTGGCCAGTTCCTTTTGTTCGTATGTGTTGTAGTAGCAAGTAACTCTGATCCAGGTAAGACCTTACAGAAACTCAAGTATTTTTCTGAATGTTGGTAACAGTTTATATTGTATATTGATCTGACCTGTTTACGCATTGGCTTACGAGGAACTAAAAACTTCAACACACATTTCAATTTTGATCAAACTGGCGCTGTTCTGGGCCTGTGTAGAACTGGGAGTGGTAAGGAGGGACAGTGCAAGTGATAAAACACTTGTTTTGGTGTTTTAGATGTTGGCTAATTCACAGTTCCCTAAAGGCCAACATCTCAGGAGATGGACTTTTACTTGCTGTGGGAGGAGGTCTTATGGGAACTGTAACAGTAAATTTATGGTCACTGGAAATAAAATTCAGAATTTTGTGACTAAAGTTGCAAAGCAAATGGATGGCAATGCTAAACACAGACTTGGTTTGACTTCAGTTCCACATACCAGGGCACAACTTGCCTCTTTTTATTTGGTTTGAACATGACTGGAATTAGCAAGTGAGAGTTTCCTCATTCTCTGAAAACTATCTTAAGATGCTCCTTTTAAAGTGTGAATTTGACAGGATTTACAGACAAGTACCAGAAATAAAAACTAGTGGGCACTGTTTTGTATTTCTTCTTAGTTGAAAGTTGCACATCAAAAGCAAACACACACTTAGCTGTGTACATGTTTTACTGACAAGAAGAGGCAAGGATGACTGTGGGCCTGTGTTCACGTAACACATATCAGCGTGACGTAGATGTTCATTGCATCTACATCTTAACAGAGGCTGAGTGTATCTGATGTATTTTGAATTTAATTTATTATTATTTGCAAAAAAACCTGAGGGCTTCAAACTATTTTAATCATTAATGGCCAAGTTTTCTTTATATTGCTAAAAAATATAGTATTCCATTGTATATAAATTCAGCTCAAATTGTTTGAGAATAATTGTCTGAGAATAATCAGTATTCCTTTTATATAAATTCAACAGAAATTGTCTGAGAATAATAGCTACAAGAGGTTCTGTTTTGCATATCTATCATTCTTCCAGTTGGACGCTCTAAAAGCATTTTACAAACAATAATAAATTTAGCTTTACAACACCCTGCTGGTGTGAGTGAATATTATGAATGTTTTTTAAAATAGGAAAACTGAGGCATAGAAATATTGAAGCAAAATGCCTCAAGGGTAGCCACTGGCATTACTTTGGAATGCTTCCATTTTCTTTCACTGAAAGAAAATGACACTGCATTATCAAACTAGTGAAGGTATAAGGAAAAAGTTTTATGATGCTGTTATCAATTCTGCACTGTTTCTCCTTGGAAGATGAGGCTAGGAGGATGTTCAGGATTTTAAAGAAAATCACTTCAGATTAGCTGGGAAAGCATGTCATCAGACTTTTTGCATAAAATAAATGTATTAAGTATTATGACCCCTATAATTTGTAATAATATACAATTGTATGTGAACATAACTTTTAGATGACTTTATAAAATAAGTCATGAACATTTCATGTTTTGATTTAAAACCATTCCAAATTTTCTAGAGGTGCATTTATAAACATTTCGTAAGTGGGCAGGAAGTATTCTTAAATGTCAGTATCCTTACACCTCCAACACGGTATTACAAACAGAAAGGTACAGAAAAGTTCTCCCCATTGCTGAAGGAAGAGTGCAAGTTGCTAGTGCAAGAGGAAATGTCTTACTTGAGCAGTAAAAAAACCCAAGGCGAGACATTGCATGAGCTGTTAAAAGATTTTTGCAGTCTTGATAACTAATAAGCAGTAAGAACCACGCACTAGACTACATTATAATTTTGGCCCATAGGTGCATCTAAAGTTTGATCTAAACTCTGCTCCATGGATATGAGAAAGGTAATTGAAGCTGATGGGTCTTTACAATTATGTGAAGTATCTGTGGCATAGTTACATATCAGTGTAAAATTTACACCTCGTTTGTAAAAGGTACACTGCCTTATGTGTTTATTGTAGAAAGCTTGGATTCAGGTTTCCCATATATAACATCACTGAGTGTTTATAGACTGGCAGCTTTAGCATTCTGCCTGTGTTTCTTGGGACATCCTCCTCTGCAGCAAGACAACAAAGGAAAACTTCACGTATAAGTTATTCATAAATTACTTCAATCATAAGAAATCGTCCTTTAGAAATATATTATTACTGTCCATTGCTTATTTTATCATCTAGTAATTAGTGTTGTTTCATGATTTATAATATGCTCCTTATTTCAGCTATTTAACTTACTTAGAAATAAATTGTTAAATAAATGAGTTGGCAGTAGAATAATCACACGTCAAAGTCCAAAATGGGACTCTAGCTAATACCCGTTGTCATGTAGGTACTTCCAAATGTAGTTACCTTGGAAATGCTGACATTAGGTTACAGGGTAACTTGCAGTTCATTCTGCAGCACTCTAGACCATCTTGCTGCAGATGTAAGTCAGAATGTCCTACCTGAAACTGAGCATTTACTATTAAGTTGATCATTAGCACTGATATTCTGTGTCTCAAGGAATTAACAGAATTAAGCAAGTAAATTAATCAAAGAAAATAGAAAGCAGTGGTCTGTGCGCAACCAATTCTGATTTATTCAAATCTCATGTCTATCAATGGTCTTAAAAATAGCCCTGCATCAATGTAATTCATTGGTCTGTCAGCTTTTGGGGTAGGAAATCTTACTAACTTAAATATTAGGACTCTGAGGACTGTTTTATTGTTTTCATATTGAGACTGTGCTGCAAACGCTAGTGGGGCTTGCAGGACGGATGTTACCCACGAAACAGTGAAACCAGTTCCAGTGACTCCTGTTTCAGAACCTCAAGACGTGGAATAAAAGGTGGTTCATATTGTTTCACAGAGACCACCTCACTCCCTGATAATTCAGAATTACTTTTTTCCTCCCTTGTTGTTCCTCTGATCGGAGACTACTAATCTTTTCCTACTTAACTAGAAAGCTGCTTGTGGTTTTTTTCCTTAGCTTCCTAAGTAAGCTATTGCTGAATATCCTCTGTTCTGGCTGGCCAGGACTCAGTCCCATTGGATTGACAGTCTAAGAAGAGGAAGGCATTAAATTAAAAGCTGAGCAGCTGAGAGTGAGCCCTGTAGTAAAGTTATTTAATCAAATTGTTTTTCAGGTTTTAGCAGGAATGCTTGATAGGAGAGTTTTGACAGTTTTTTTTAAAGGCTGTTGGATTTCAGTATCGGCCGTTAAGAATCAGTGATGGGAAGGCTTTGAGTGCAACAAAAACTTGATCAATTTTAATATAAATGCTTATTCTGAAAATAATTATTTAAGAGGGCAACTCCTTTCAAAAGATACTACGTGGTGAATCTGTGGAAATCTTGAAAGTGCTGTATAGCTGAACTGTTTCCACAAAATAAAATTAGAGTCCATGTGTATTCCATTATGAAATATATATAAGTAACTATTCTGCAATACAGTGCAGAAACAAAGATTTCCCCATCTCATGTGACTCTGCACTAATTAAACCATTGCATTCCAGTTTACTGTTTATGAGTATCACTACTTGTAGGTGCTTTGACTTAGACTTTTAATAATTAGACTCAGCTGGTGGATCATCCTTCCCTCAGCCTCTCTTCCCACACTCCAGTGTATCTGTACACACATGTCTCTATAGTCAGGTAATATCTACTATAGATGGAAAGGCTAGATTTATCATAGACCTATCTTGTCCCTAAAAGGTTCTATGACTTACTGACTCTTCCCTGGGTTAAAAGTGCTCAGGATAGCCAGAGTGATGAGAAAAAGTCATTTTTGCACACTGAAGATGTAGAATTCCAAGATTTAAAGCTTGAATATGAGTTTATTACAAAAGTTGTAAGTGTCACCTGTACTGGAAGTGTGCTTGGATCTTTACGCTGTCTCTGTAGAACAAGGTGGCTGAGGATGCCTCTTCTTTTTAATTATAGCACTGGTTGTAGAGTTCTACAGGTGCTGAATGCATTTGAAAATGCTCCCTATGGTCCATTAATACAAGATTATTCATGTATTTACTTGTATAGTACTTTGGGCTGAGGACATTTCTCAGATACTGGCCTAAATTGTACCTTTGAGCATACTACTGATAAAAGTGGTGTTATGGAGCTCCATACAGCTCAAGATAACAAAAGCGAATGACCTCCTAGGTCTTCACATCAAACACAACCACATGTACCACATCACCTAGCTCTTTTCCTGACCCTGTCAGAATTTATCATGCTGGGAAGCAGACCTTCCACTGCATTGATGAGAAACTATGTTCCAGAAATGGACTTCCATGGGAGCTTCCTCCAGCAGCTTCACAGCTCACGTACAGCCAGTCATTCATTTGCCTGTCATGGTGGTTAAGTGGAAATTCTTTGCCTTCTGCACCCAACTGATACATTTCTTAAAAGAAAATGGTATCTGTAATCAGCTTCAACAGGTCACTCTCTTCTCATGTTATCTCATCAGCCTCTTCTTGTGGGACTATATCCGTTTGAGGAGCGCTTTCCTGAGCCAGGTGACCAGAAAGCTTCATAGTAAGGTATCACCTAAAGCTTCCTGGTGAGGTCTCTCCAGCTGTATTGCACAATGATACTAATAGTTCATCAAGAGAAAAATCTCATCTGATACTAGCTTGATGTCATTTGCCTTTCTCACACTGGCCTCAGATTGCCATCTCCAACTCACTAATTACACCTTGTACACTATATTTCTCCTCGTCCATCTGATGGATTCCCAGCTTACAACAAAGATTTTATTAGCCTCCAAATGCACAATTTTGCATTTTGCGACATACCATTTCTTCACAGTTTTATTATTCCCATGGTCAGGTCTTTCTCTGCAACATGCTGACTCTTCTTGTACTGCTCTATTTTTTAGCTGAGCACTGTCAACCCATCTCATTGGCACACTGTCATTTCTCTGTTAAGGTCACGGAACTTTTGATGAAGTTTTTTTTTTAATTATCCTGAAAGACACCCACTAATAACTTCTTTCCAACTTGAAATGCTTATTTTCAACATTGTTTGCTATTATATCCTCTTTGATCAGTTCCTTATGTCCCATGTTTTCCTTGACTAATTTGATCTTCAGTTTTCCTAGGTTTTGTCAAATTTTTCCCTGGAAACTTGGCAGAGATTAGTCTCATTTCTTATAAGCAGAAACCATTATTTACTTAAAGAAAAAACCCCAAGGTTAGGCAAACATGAATGACCAGTGAAAAATTCAGTCTTTCTGCCATTTTCCATTCTATTTATTGAGGAATTTCCATTTGTTTCTACTCTTTCTTGCTGATTTGCTGAAAGTTAGTCCTTGCATTCTATCATATTATTTATGTCTGATTAACAGGTTTTTCTCCTTTTCAACCTGTACAGTTCTCTTCCCCACTTTAAAGACTGTTTTTCTTCACTCACCATTTAGACAAGATGTTCAAGCACTTCAGTACCAGAAGTTTGAATTGAATGACTTAACTGAAAGAGTCACTATATAATCCCAAAGTGAGAAATAAACAGCTGAACAATGAATTTTCTTGTTTGCTTCCCTCACTTGTCAACTGGGTTTTTTTAGCTCAGGAAAAACTGAAGTTTAGCCGGTAGCAACTAATACAAATTTTCTATTTCTTGCATTTCCGTATTTTTATGCCTTTTACATGAGTTCTAATGAAGGATTCACAAGGAAACTCAACTGGCAGTCACTTCCCTATACATTTTATCACATATCCCAATAGAGTGACATTTTTAGCATGCTTTTCCAAGTTGTTACATTAACAAATTTGCACTGATTTCTTTATCCTGTCATCTAAAGACCACCTTGTAGTAAGACAGTGAACTTTTACAGCATTCCATAGTTGATGCACTGTCTAATGTCACAAATGTCTACTCAAATTACTTCACTAAGACTTGAGAAGAGTCTACATTGTGCCTTCCATTTGAGCTTGATTTGACAGAATCAGTCCCTGCGCTAGCTCATGGCACTTATCAGTTAGTCAGCCTTCCTCAGGGAAGAGAATTTAGAGTGCACCATATTCAGTTTTCAGATCAAGCCCTGTCCCCTTAGGAAGCTCTGTACTGCATTATTAAATAAGGTGCCATCAGCCATAGCACCATGCTTAAACATTCAGTCAAATAAAAGACGACATCATTATGTTAACTCTTTTTTCACCAACTTCATTTATCTTTCAACGATCTGAAATTAAATGCTAAGACAAAGAAAACTTTGCTACATCTTTCTTTTAATTTCTCTTGAAAGTACATAAACGTGGGCAGGAAAACCTGTCTGATGTTATAAAATAATGATTAAACTTAATGCTGTATGAGATGGTTGTTTGCAAATTAGTATTTTTTAAGTTATCTGAGACTGATGTGTTGTTTATTTTGTCATTTTTAATGTACTTCTCATATACACTACTCATTTTATATGTTTTGATTTGACTGTCATAGCTATACGCAACCAAAATCTGATGATTGCTGTAACTTTAAATATATCGAAGACAGAAAAGTTACTTTGAGATAATATATCTAAATGAGAGAAGAAAGTGGTCACAAATTTAAAAGTCCCTTTATAAAATACGTTATCTGTTATACCATCCGTGCACTCTGCAATAAGGTATGAGCCAACTGTGATCAAATTATGTACATAGCATCAAGAATTATCGATCCTCTGAAGTATTTCATGTTACTTCAATTAAACTGAAAATCACAGAGAAGGGAGAGGTGCTCCCTCTTGAAAGTGAGTAGATTCAGGATATATACTTTAAGATTTGCATTTTAAATCTCCTTGGATCTTCTCCTTATACTTAAAGTGAGTTTTGTACATCTTTATTTATCATGTCAGACCAGAAATTGTCAGGATTCTCTGAGAAAAGGAAAGATATCCGTTTTAAAGCTTCATGTTGATATAAATATGAAAATGGATTAAACTCTGCTTCCAATTTTCAAACATATGTACTTCAATGAATATTAAATGGTAGACCCATATCATCATCATGACTTATTTACTTTGTAGAGTTTTTATCAAAAAAGGACTGGAGTTTGCTGTGGAGCGTGAAACTCCACTGTAATTGAGTTTAGAGTGGTAAAACCACTAAAGAGGCCATGGCCCCAGAGAGTTCCCTGAAACCTACCTGTCAGCTGGTGTTACATCACTGATCCAACAAGCCGTGCCTTCCTCTTCCCGCTGAAGACTTCTGTGGCAAAAAAAAAAAAAAGAGAAAAAAAATAGATGAAAAAACACTCGAAGTTGCTCCTAGAAAAAAAACCGTCTGCAACAGCTGCACAGTGTCAGCAGAAATAATGATCTGAAGCTCAGCCTCCAAGGGATGCTAGTCTGGGTCCTAATTCTGTAAGGTGTCATTTCTTTCATTGCAGTGCCATTAAGCATGAAAGCAACGGAGAGGACATGAAGTATTCTTTCACCAAAGTATAACAAAAGAGAGAAGGGGTACTTCAAGGTATTGACAGCAAAAGGTGTCTTGCTCTGCTACAAGGATTGTCTTAAAGGATACATGCGTAAAAATAGAAATTTAATTTTCACTATTTTACCATCGAAATCACACGTTTTAACATAGCTTTTGAACATGTATGTTCACATGAAAACTGAAATTCTAAGCAGGTTTAGTTCCAGAGTTTCTTGGAGTTAAAAGCAGTTTTTTGCAGGTGGATTGAATGACTCAGAAGACTGGTATTAGGCTACTTTAAAATATTTGATGAAATCAATCATCAGGTCAAGCATTCTGCTTGCAGAACTCCATTTGCTTCAGTGGAGTTACACCTGTGCATGATCTGGTTATAAGCCAGTAGTGACGGTTGGTATTCAATAAACAGTTCACTAGCCTGTTTTCTGTCCAGCAGACAGATCTGAAGCAACCCTCCCAGTATCATGTAAGCACCTGCACCAACCTCTTTAGCAGAGATGAGGAGCCAAACAACATGGGAAGTAGCTCTTTTGTGAAACGCAAGGTGATTCCTGCACCAAAATGTCAAGGTGAGCTGGCAGTGCCATGCGAGCAGTTTTCCAAAATGGCACATTTATTCTATTTTTGGCATGAAAAGAGGCTTTCCTCTTCAGACTGTCAAGTAAGTCCCTTCACAAAAGCAAACACCTGGCTTCAAAGACAGTTAAATGCCCAAGCCTTATTTAAGAGCTTATCTCCACTGAAATCATTGCCGTTCTGATGCTGGATCAAAGTCTATAAAGGAAAAGAGTCCAAATGTTTTCTTTTGAGAAGATGTAGCTGATCATATTGAGTCCCTTTTTCAAGAGAGGGAATGAAGCTGCTCTGTTAGACTTGGATTTGTTTCAAAGATTGTGGCTGGCAGATGTATTGTTCTGAAAACTGCTCCTGCCAGGCTTTTTTTCTATTACACCTACATTAATATTCAGTGCAAATGAGTCCTTGGTTTGGTCTTTGAATTACTACTGTGATCATCAGTGATGAAACTGAGAAAGGATATGATATTTCTCCTATATCTTTGCTGCACATCAAAACCTGAAATAGTGCTTCCTACCGGAGATGTGCTGCTCGCAGAGTTGTCCTGCTGTAACATTCAAAAATAGTTGCTGGGAGGAACATTACAAATTGTTTTGCCTTGCCTACTTGACCTTGGCATACAGGCTTACTTTGAGTAGTAACTCTGAACTGGCTCACTGCTGGGAAAAGGATACACAGGATTGTGTATCCAAACTATTCAGGGATTGATTTGGGTTCCCAGCCTATTCCTGGAGGAGAATAAGGCTGTTGTTGGTGTGGGTGCTCTCCTAGCTGTACGGAGGTATGCTTTCTTTAAATCAGAGGAGAACACTGTCAGGTCAGTGTCCCAGTGTTTTCACTTGCTTTCAGCTTCAGACTCAGAGTCTTGAGTGATTATTTATGAGCAACATTGAACTGAGGGTAACAAATCTGATGTCCCTCACTGAAGAAATCTTCTAATTGTCCATCCTTTCGATATTATACACATTTTTCCAACCAAGGAAACCTTTAGGCATATAATGAAATTTTAAAATGTGTGTGTTGAGAAGAAAAATCTTTTGATTTGATCTTAATGTGAAGCAGCATGCTTTTTTCTTCAAAGGCTGCAGGATAAACGTTTTAAAACATTGCTCGCTGTGTACTAGAAATAATTTTAATTTTAGTACTGATATATCAAAACAAACTTTACTCCCATGCCTTAGTATTTTACACTTCTTGAGGGGCTATACCTTACACCCATTGGTGAATACTTTGGTCTTGGGTGTAGTTTCATCCGTTCTTAAACCAGTTGAACTGTGGGCTGCTGCTATAAGGGGTGATTTTCCGCAAGTGATCAGTCTCCTGTTCCTGCCCCAGTATCTGCTGCAGTGTGTCATTTTTGGTAGCTATCTGATGGAAAAGTTCTCCCCCACCCCCCCTTAGTTTTCAGTGGATCAACTCAGTGACCTGACAAAATCTGGTGCTGCAGGATCACTGGACCTGACATGAGGAGAGTGGTGGGAGCAGGGCACCACAGGAGGGCAATCTGAGTGGCTTCCTTTGGCAACAGTCTAAGTTACCCAGGGTAAGATGTATCATGAAGTCACTTTGCAGTTAATAACAATGCTGTTTTATTACACTAAACAAACGGGGGAAATGTGACTCAATATCTCTGAATTACCCGCCCTTTCCTCCCCTTACTTTATCCACCAGTGTGGTGCCTGCATTTACGTCAGCCTTAATTTTAGCAATACATCAGGAATATGAGAGATGCTTGAAATAACTGTTTCTGTGGATTTTTTCCACAGGCAGATTTTTCTATCTCTGACTGCCATACAACTTCTTGCCTCCAACCTTGCTGACCAACAGTGTCTTTTTTTTTTTTGGGGTCCAAGGCAACAACCAAGGGCATCTTTTTTTAAGGGGTCCAAACTGGAACAACTGAAGAAACAATGACACCTTACCCCAGACAATTTACATTTTGCTATTTGTGGGAATGCACCAAATTTCATATGTTCATATTTGCCCTTACTGTGCTGTGAGAGGTTCTAGCAATTCCTTAGGAGAGCTTTATGGTAATGTATGTTAGAAGTTTATGCTTTTCAGTGATAACAGAATGCTTGTGCCAAGAGAACGGCCAGAATGAAAGTGGTGCTGTGGGTTTGGCTGTAGGTGTCTGTGTTGCTGCTGCTATCTCATCATGGAATATGGAGTAGCTGACAAGAATGAAAAATGGCTGTCTGCATGTCTTCAACTTCCATTACCCATTTTGCTATTGAGTGAGGGTGGTAATTGGCTTATATTGTTCTCTTTACTGGAGTTTCAGGAAAAATATGTTGTCACAATCTGTTGCACAGCAAGCTGGGCTATCAGTTCCAGCAGCTGACTGAAATAAGTGATCATCGCAATGTCCACAGTACATTCAAGGTATTTTATTGTAATGTTGGGCAGCTTTGTTTCTGCAGAAGGCTCATTACTCTTCTTTGGATGTGCTTGTCATCAGCTGTTGACTGGCAGCTTTCAAACAAAAGATGTTCAGAAATTCTTCACACATCCTGCCCAAACATCGTGGAGGTGAAAAATTATCATAATTGTTGAGCCTCACATTTAATACCCACATTTAATACAGTAGCCTGTCCAGTAGGTGATAAAGGATATATTACGAGTTATTGTAAACATTGCAGAGATTAACTTGACGCTTCCCCTTCGACAAACAATCTCCATCCAACACTAGATGGCACTCTTGGCCTCACGATCACCGCCACTTCTCCATCTCCTTGCATTGCCTGAGTGTCTCCGTGTTTTGGTCTTTCTTTTCTGAAATTTTAAAATAAGAAAGGTGAGTGATGTTACAGAGCACAGCTGGGTCACCCTAGTAATTTTGGAACCTCTCTCCTGTGATCCTCCCCAAGCTGCTTGTTTTAGAGATTTTGAAAATTTTCCAAAAATCCCTTAATATGGAAAGAAAAGAACACTGAAGTAGTAAAATTAGAGGAGGAACAGGAATGAAAATAATAGAGTACTAACAATAGTAACAATTTTTAAAGCAAACAGTATTTAATTAAAAAAAAAAAAGAGAAAGAGGATGCAAAACTATTTGCAACAGGTATTTTCTTCATCTGTTCCATCTCCATCATCTATAATTCTTACAATGGTAGATTAAAAATGGTTACATTAAGCTAAAATTAAATTGCTTCAGATCCATAATTTCAATATTCCTAAAACAAAATGATAAATTTAGCCTCTATGTCAGGAACTAGTGGGACACGATAGGATTAGGATTAAAGAGCAAAATGGATGAAGCTAAGGATCCAAAGTCCATGTAAAATGAGATTCAGAGAAGTTACTTGGACTAGCTCTAATCTGCTTCTGTGGGCTGAATGCCCATATATCAGGTACGGTCTTGGAGTTCAACCTCAGCTTTAATTGCATTGTCCTTGATGATCTCTTGAGATACCTTCCAGACTATGTTATTACAAAGTCTTGTTCAAAACCGGTTTTGGCTGTGTCTGAAAAATACATACTATCTTTTCCTTCTATGGTACCTAGAAGTTCTTAGAAATTAAAATACTGCTTTTGATGCCATCAACACTGCGCAGACAGCTGGGTTTGTCTGTACTTCTCCCCATCACTCAGCTGTAGAAAAATGCATCTTACTTTGGTACCAGGAATAGAAACTTTCATTAATTCCTTGTCTCATTAAAGTATTTTTAGCTGTTCTTTATGTCACTTTTATGTTAAAATGCATATATCTCTGTGGTATTTGTGCCTCATCCTTTTCCATCGTGGGAGGCATGGCTACACAATCCTGATGCTTCATTGATAATATCCAAGTACAGATCTCTGCTGCTCCGTTATAAACCTTCTCTACTCTACTGGGACTATTATCCGGGTATGATCTCCCTGGTGAGAGCCTAGGATCAGATGTTTCTTCTTCCTGAAGGAGGGGAATCAGGACGCAAAGCCTGGCTTTCTGTCAGAAGCTGGGATTCCTGTCCTGGCAAATGCAGCCATTGAACAACCTGCAAAACTAGTTTTTTGCACTCTGGTACCACTCAGTGCCAACATTCATGCTAAATGTTTTAAAATAATTAGGCATAAATTCTTTCTAAACTTCTGCCTTTCCACTACTGTAATTTAAATAATTTTACTTGCATTATTAATGACTTACATCAACCGAAGCGAGAAGGAAATCAAACCACTGAGATCTTGGAAAGTAGAAAGGGACCTTTTTGTACCATCCACACTAATAACAACTCTATTGATTTTAGTAGTTCAGCATCCTAATTTTTAGAAGCACTGAAATATCTCCCAGCTGGATAAAAAGAAGCGGAGGAAAGGCAGCCCTGTCTAGCTGACACGAAGTCAGAAACCTAATAAAGGGAATACAGCATTGGAAAGTACAAAAGTCAACATGTCAACATAAATCAACTTTGTCCGAAAGAAACAGATGAGTCAATTTGTTGGTAGATCAGATTAACGTAAATCAAGGCAGTATAAAGGTTACACATTACAGGGATTTGTGCCTGGTAAACTTTCATAGTGTGATCAGAGATAGTAATCATCTGGCAGTGGGAATAAAAAGTCAAAGTGAAGCTTAAACGCTGAATCAAAAATCAGTCCTGTTAATGTCTAACATGCTGGGGTCAAAAATTCATAAGAGTCCAGCTGTGAAAATAAGATGGGAGCTGTACTAGTTTTCTCCATTCTGTATCTCACATTTAAGTGTTGTCAGTTGATGAGGGTTTGTCCCTTGGGAATTGTCGTGGGGTAGTTTAGTCCATGTAAAGTGAAAATTTTGCATCACGTAGAGGATCTTGTGAAATTCTGTAAGGCATGAGGACTACATGCTGAGATTCATAATGGCGAGGAAGGAACAGTAGAAACAGTAATCTGCCACATGCCCTTATCTAAAAGTGGTTCTTGACAAAAGAAGGCAGCATGTTTGCAGTGTGGAAGCTATCAGAATCTGTGACACATTTTAACAGTCAGTGGTTATTAATGGATAAAAACTGGTAACTTTAGGCTGATGCTGACATATGGAACTGTTTAGAATAAATATAAATCCCAATGGTCCCATTCTTTTCACGCCTTTCAGTATTATCTCTGTTTCTGTTTGTGTCATTGTGTGAAGTTTCATTACTGGGTCAAAGGTTTGATGTAAGCAAGCAACAAGCTCTCTAGCAAGATTTATATACCGAGAAAACTTGAATTAAGAGAACAAATCACATACGGCTTCTTTAAGGCACATGTTGCATAATGTCTATGTAAATATTTTACAAAGCTTTTTGTACTTTATCCAGCTGGTTTAACTGACCATAGCTTGTCATAGGATGGTGCCCTAACCTAATAAATCATGAAGTTGGTTAAAATCCTACTAATGATAAAAAGATCTACAATTAAACAAATAAGTAATGTAATTTACATCCATTCAGTGGGGTCTCAATTTAGTTAAACCATTACTCCTGTGGAAATTATTTTATTTACCACATAAATCTAGGCAACTCAGAAATGAGACAGAAAGCTTTTAGCAGTTTAAAGTAACAGAACACTGGTTAATTAAATAAAATTAGAACCAAAATATGCTACTGGAGTAAGAATATGTATAGTAAATTCAGTGAAATGCCAATGTCCTGAGGAGACTGTCATTGCTAGGGTAATATGAAGACAAACCTGATGCTATGGCATTAGGAGGTAGGATAGACCTAGAGAAGAAGGAGGGACAATACTGTGTCGGAGCTAGAAGTTCTCAGTGAGCATTATCAATGAAGGAAAAAACACAGTATTGGCAGAAAGATCTGAAGATGGGTAATGAAGGCAACCACAGACTTGTAGGGTAAGTGAAAAATGAACTATCTCACTGAAATGATAGTTGTTAATTTACGCTAAGTGTACTCAAGCTGGTTTTCACCCCAGACATGAAGTCCATTAACACTGAAATTGTCTTTCTGACTTTCTGACTTCATTCACTGGTGCTGATTCAGTGCTGCTGGGGACTGACTGAGACTGAAAAATACAACGTGGGGGGAAAAGTACTCCTTCCTGCAAACATTCAAGTTTTCTTGGAAGTTTTCCATCTGAATACTGACCTGGCCTAACCCTCTTTAGCTTGTGAGATCTGATGAGATCAGAGCCTGAGGTTATGGCACTAAACTAAGAAGAGTGATAACAAAACAAAAATGGCATGATTGACAGGGCAGTAGGCTGAACACAATAAACCTATGGATAACTATGTGTATGTATTCCACTTCTTAATATCCTCTTTGTAGATAAGAAAAATAAGCCTTACCCTGGAGCTAAAATAGTAATGGGATGAGGGCTGCCTGCCTTACTTGATGGCCATAAACAATAAGTATATTATACAAAGATGGATTACTGAAATGGAAAGTGGGTACTCATGAGATGCTACCTTGAGGCATGACCGAAGCAGGAGCCATCCTGGACTCTTGTGCTGTCTACAGTTATCTCCTTTTGGTGGCCCCATCTTTCTGAGTAAGCTGTGATACGACCCTGTGTATTCCAACTTTAGTGCTTTTCACTGTCAGGTTCATTGAGGCTACAGAAGTTTATTTTGCTTGGAGAAAAAAAAATATGTGAACAAGTCACTGAAAGCATTTACAGATAAAAGAAGTAGTCAGCAGAAAGCTGTCTAAAGAGGCTTCTTTTGTAGTGCACCAATGAAAAGCAGCTACTTATGACAATAGAAAAAAATGGCAATAGAAGAGTTATGTAAGGAACCTGAGGTTTTATTTTTTGTGTGTCCGTGTTTTTCATTGATCTTGTGAATTACTGAGATGCTTGCTGTTAAGGCAGTGATGTAATTATACTGAACTCATTTAAGAGAGCTGTAATGACAGATTTTTCCCTCTGCAATGAGTATTGGAAGTAGCTTCAGAAATTAGGCCAAGTTGTGATGTTACTGTGTAGTGTGATAAGTAGGGAGAAACTCCATTAATTTCAAATGAATTTTTCTAGATTGTTACCAAATCCCTACAGTTATTCAGGGCTCATAGCCTCTATTTTTCAGTTTTTCAGAAAACTAGTGTATTTTCTAAATATCTTTCATTTCTATAGCCTATTTTATATGCAAGCTGAAGGCTCATATAGATCTTCTCCTTGCTTGGAACAATCTGGGACAGATCAGATGTCCCTGAGGCTTTTTTCTCCAGTATTCCAGTTCAAGATGGAAATGCAAATACATTTAATTAGAAATCACACAAAAGGCATCCTATTTTAGAGATTCAGAGTTGGTTTGCAATTTCTGGATGTGAACTAGAGCTAGTGGGAATTTTTCTGCTGAAAGAACTAATACGGAATTTTATTTCTGAGAGAGCACAAAATTCCATAAAAGGGAGAATAAATAGTTCTACAATCATAATGGAATAAAAGTAGCTGATTTAATGTATTTTAGACTAGTTGTGGTGAGGATCTCACAGATCTTCTGGACCTGTTAAACTGACTGTAAAGGCCACAGATGTTTGGCTTATCGTTTTTAGTGCTACCTGGAATCCTCTTTACTAAAAAATCTAAAATGATTGTCTTCTGTGCTTGCAAAGGACATGAATTAATTTGGAAAGCAACAGATCGTTTTCATGGTGACTTTTCTAATACCTTTTTATTTCCCTGTGAGGCATACTTATGAGTGTTATTGTTTTACATTCTGTATAAAACTCCAACACAATAAAATATAACATTCTTTTAGTACTGTTATCTTCGTTGTTCTAAAGTACTGGCTTCAGTCAAATGTGTAGGTGTAGTTTTACAAGTACTGAGAAGTCACTATGGCAGGGACACCTAGAATCTGGAATGCAAATAATTTTATAAAGGCAAAGTGGTGCAGCCTCAAGTCTTTGTTACTGAATTCATGCATATGCTTTTCAAGCATCTGAGGCTACTTGTTGGGAAAGATGATACTGGACAAATCCATGATTAGAGCCTTTGTAATGTTAACCATCCCTACTGTGCTGGAATTGATTACACACATTTGGTGAAAGGCAATTTGAATGGTAAGTCACTTAGTCATATTCTCGTTTTCACACACCATTCAGCTTCCTACTGTCCTTCTGCTCATTCTTTTCTCTTTTCTCGCAGCAGTATGCACAGCATGGCCCCACCATTGTTCAGGATAGTTTAAGATGGCATTAAGATAGAAAGATTGGTGTAAACATGCGGAAAAAGTTCCCAGTGAAATGTCCAGGCTTCTCCAACACACACACAGCAATAGCTTTCTAATATTCCTGAAGAAGACGGAGAAATTCACAGCATTTTACTGAAGAGGTGAACTAATTGCTGTGAACAGGTTAAAGCCCAGTTCTACAAGTGACTGGGCATTCTTATTGCACCTGTGAAGTTTGAGGGAATGGAGCACACTCAGCAGCTGCATCTCTTAAATTTGACCACTTAACCAAAGAAACTGTTTATTGCTTTGTAGAATATTTATGGTTGAAAATTAACCTGAATTAATTTTCAGGGCCAAAACAGAACTCAGATGTCAACTGTAAATCTATGTCAAATCTATCTTTTTAACTATTAGATTAAATTTCCATGTATGAACATGGTGAATTTTGAACTTCGCCAGACTGTAAAAGCTTTTTATTCTCTTTTTAGAAAGAGTAGCATCAGAGGAAGACTCAGATGCAAACAGATCTTCATCTACTATTTCCATATATAAGTACTTGAAAGATGGCTACCAAGAGGAAGGAGGTTCCCTTTTTACAAGGAGTCACATGGAAAAAGCAAGGTGGAATGGTTGCAAGTTACTCCTGGGGAAATTCTGATTGGAGTCGAAAAAAAAATTCTTCACAATGAGAAGAATTAAACACTGGAATAGTCTCCCAAGGGAAGTGATGGATTCCTCTACACTGCACAGTTTTAAGATTCAGATTGACAGAGTGCTGGGCCATCTCACTTAAACTATATTTTTTTTACATTGAAAGGTTGGACTAGATGATCCTTTCCAACCTGGCATTCTATGATTTCAAGTTCCGTGGTTTTCTCTTTCTTTTGAGGCTCTTACTACTACATAGCATCACAACTGGCCTCTCATACTGACATTTATGTTGCTCGAATATCGAACACTAGGATTGTTTGTTTTTATTTAAAATAGGATTGGCTGAAGTTGGCAATGTCATGGCAGCAATTACATGCAGCTACCCAGAGCCATGGTTGGAACAGCTTTGAGGTCTGTTTGTGATGCCAAGGCAATATGCTGAGAGCTGGGGACAAATATCTGTAGCTGACAGCACGGTCTTGATTAGAGGTATTTTGCAAGGGCATGAAGCTGCAAAGTGTTTTATTTCTCCGTGCATGTGAGGTGGATCAGCCTGGCACAACGCAGCTCTGAGGCAAGAAATGGGACCTGCTAAAATGACTTGAGGAACAGCAGTATTGCTACACTAGCACGATCTTTGCTTAAGCTTAAAAAGTCCATGTTTCCTGTAGAAACAATATTTTGCCATCTGAGCTACCTGCTCAGTTTAAATTGCATCTGAAAAAGTGCCAGTGCAGGTACAATAATACAAAGTGGTAGCATGCAGCAAGACAGTGGATGGCAGGATGGTGGAAGTATTGTCTCAGAACACCTTGGACTAATTACCATGAAACAGTGCTCTCAGGCCAACACCTGCCCCTTGGAGCTGAAGACCTCCTTTACAACTCCCTTGTGCAGTCCTGCCAGTTTCTTAGGTCTACTTATGCTCTCACTGCAGCCAGTGACAAAATTTCAGTTGAATTAAGGCTGGGCTGGGCTGTCCCAACATCTGGGAGCAGAGGCATTACAAGAATCAGCAAG